>CAMZMU010000085.1:116451591-116692632 GCA_947311845.1 Poa pratensis | reverse complement strand
TCGAGCTTGCGGACCTCTTCAAGGTAGGCGGCCATGTGGTCGTCTTTAGGCGTGTAGCTCTTGTTGGAGAAGTTAACCAGGAGCTGGGAATCACCCTTTATGAGTAAGTGCTTGACGCCAAGGGCGATTGCGGCTCTGAGCCCGGCGAGGAGGCCTTCACTCGGCGATGTTGTTGGAGATCTTGTCTATTGTGAAGCACAGCTGGATGGCGTAGTAGAGCTTGTCACCTTTTGGTGAGGTCAGACAACGCCAGCCCCACCATTGCGGCAGGCGAAAGCTCCATCGAAGTGCATGGTCCAGTGGCTTGGCATTGTATCTCCCGATGACGCGGTTTCTTCTTCGCGAGGCTCTTCAGGAGTTGGGTCTGTCCACTCGGCGACGAAATCCGCCAGCGCTCTCCCTTTTATGACTCTTGTGGTGTCGAAGCGCAAGTTGAATGGTTGCAGCTCGATGTTCCATCCTGCGACGCGGTCAGTGGCGTTGGGGTTGCGCAGGATTGCTCCAGGGGGAAGGACGTGACCACCGTGATGGGGTGGCCCTGGAAGTAGTGGCGCAGCTTCCTGGAGGCGATGAGGAGCGCGAGGAGGAGCTTCTGCTGCACTGGGTACCGCTCGCGAGCATCTCGCAGTACAGTACTGACGAAGTAGACTGGATGCTCGACGAGGGTCGTTGATGGCGGCAGCGTCGGCTCCCTCGAGAGGCTCCTCAGGACCTTTGGCGAGGTTTGCCTGTGGAGGAGCCTCGGCAGGGGGCTTGTAGTGGACTCGACTTGAGGCTGTGGGTCTGGCACTGGGTCTGGAGAGACTGTTCCCTCGTCGGGAGGTTCTGGACTTGGTGTGGCAGTGCTTTTCTTGGGGAGAACTGGCTCTTCTCTTTCCACCACCAGGACGGCGCTTGCAGTTTGTGGAGTGGCTGCTAGGTACAGCTTCAGATGCTCGCCTGCCCTGGGGGCTACCATGACTGGTGAGCTAGCCAAGTATTTCTTCAAGTCCTCAAATGCTTTGTCGGCCTCTGGAGTCCACTTGAAGGTGCCGGATTTCTTCATGATCTTGAAAAATGGCAAGGCTCTCTCGCCGAACTTGGAGATGAAGCGGCCTAAGCTGGCCATGCATCCTGCTAGGCGCTGCATGTCCTTGAGGCGGCGAGGTGGCTGCATGTCTTCTATAGCCTTGATCTTGTCAGGGTTTGCTTCTATGCCGCGGTGGGACACGAGGAACCCGAGGAGCTTGCCTGAAGGCACCCCGAAGACGCACTTGGCGGGGTTTAACTTGATGTTCACCTTGCGCAGGCTGGCAAAGGTTTCCTCGAGATCCTTCAAGAGAGTGTCTCCCTCGCGAGACTTGACCACGATGTCGTCGACATAAGCTTCTGCATTTCTTCCCATCTGAGCCCCCAAGGCGATCCTCATGAGCCTCTGGAAGGTGGCGCCGGCATTTTTAGGCCAAAGGGCATGCAAGTGTAGCAATACACACCACAAGGGGTGAGAAATGCTGTTTTCTCCTCGTCTTCCTTGGCCATTTTGATCTGGTGGTAGCCTGAGAAGGCATCCAGGAAACAGAGGAGATCACAGCCGGCGGTGGAGTCCACAATCTGGTCTATCCTTGGCATGGGGTATGGATCCTTGGGGCAGGCCTTGTTTACGTCTGTGTAGTCGATGCAGAGCCGGCCTCCTCCATTGGGTTTTGGGACAACCACACCGTTGGAGAGCCAAGTGGGGTGGGCAACTTCTCGAATGATGTCTGCTGCTTTCAGCTTCTCTACTTCTTTGATGATGAACGCTTGCTTCTCGGGGGCTTGTTTCCGCGCTTTCTGCTTTACAGGGCGTGCGTCTGGACACACGGCTAAGTGGTGCTCGATCACCTCCCTTGGTACACCGGACATTTCTGACGGAGTCCATGCGAACATGTCAGAATTTGCCCGAAGGAAGGCGACGAGCGCGCTTTCCTATTTGGGAGGCAAGCCAGCGCCTATGGTGACGCTAGCCCCCGAGCCCTCAGCCCCCGAGCCGCTGGTGCTCAGCGACACCTTCTTTGTAGATGCTTGCTCTTGAGTGAACAGTGTTCTTCTTCTTGGGCCTCTCGAGAGGCTCCATGTCCTCGTCAGCGGGGAATGCCATGGCAGCGGCCTTGTAGGCGATCTCGACAGCGCGCGTGGCGTCCTGTACGTGACCACGTATGGTGATGGTGCCACCGCTGCCAGGGATCTTGACCATGTTGTAGGCGTGGTGCGTGACGGCCATGAACTTCGCGAGGGCGGGGTAGCCGAGGATGGCGTTGTAGGGCAGGCCAATGTGCGCGACGTCGAAGTCAATTAGCTCGGTGCGGTAGTTCTCCTGCGTGCCAAAGGTGACCGCGAGCCTCACTTGCCCCAGAGGCGAGATTGAGCCGCTGGTGACCCCGGTGAAGGGCCTGGAGGGCATAGCCACTCGTAGGGCACTTGAAGCGTCTCGAAGGTCTCGACAGAGATGACGTTCAGGCCTGCACCCCCATCAATGAGCGTCTTGCCGACGGCGATGTTGTTGATGGTGGGGGTGCACACCAACGGGAGGGTGCCCACAGTCTTGGTAGACTTGGGGTGATCTTTGGCGTCGAAGGCGATGGTGTACTGGGACCACTTGAGGGGGCGGGACGTCTCGACCCCGGGAAGCGCTGCGTTGAGCTCGCGAGCGAACTGCTTGAACTGGTTGTTCGACTTGGGCGCTGGGATCCGCCGAGGATGCATGCCATGGCACCCTTGGGGCCTGGTAGCCTCCAGGCTCTTCGTCGGGAATTGTTGTTTTTCTCGGCGGCATTCGCCTGAGTCCCTGGGCCTCTGGAAGTTGCCCTTGCGTCCACCTTTGCGGTAACCACGGCCTCTGCCGCGGCCACCGCTGCCTTCTTCTTGCTCACGCTTCTTGCTCAGCTGCTTGAGGTCATAGCAGTTCTCCGTCGCATGGCCGCGCCTGTTGTGGTAGATGCAGAACGGGCGGTTGTCCACCTTTTTCTCGCCAGCCTCTGGGAGTCCTCGCGAACATGCTTGGCGTCGGGTTCGCTGCCAGGACTGCGGTAGGCTTGCGCTTTGTCTCGTCACGCCTCTTCTGGGTCTTGGATCCCTCGACAGGGTCGTCTGTCGAGCCCACCTTGACGAAGAGGAGCCCTTCTTCTGCCTTGGCGCACTTGTCTGCGATGTCGAAGAGCTTCACCACGGAGGAGAGGGTATCATGGATGCCGAGCTTCTCGAGCATCCTGTGGTTGGTGACGCCCTCTCTGAAGGCCGCAATGACGTGCGAGTCCGGGATGTTCGGGATTTTGCGGACTTGGCTGAAGCGCTGGATGTACCTGCGGAGGGTCTCGCCAGGCTTCTGGCGCACAGCTCGCAGGTCGTTGTAGGTGAGGGCGCGCTCGTACGTGCCCTTGAAGTTTGCAACGAACTGCTGGCAGAGCTCCTCCCACGAGTCAATGGAATCCTCGGGAAGGTTCAGGAGCCACGACAAGGCGAATCCTTGAGAGCGTGGGAGAACCAGTTGGCCATGACCTTGTCGTCTCCCCCCCAGCTTGGATGGAGGTGGTGTAGAGCTGCAAGAACTCGATGGGGTTGTTCGTGCCGTCGTAGCCCTTGGGTAGGTCAGGCCTGAACTTCTGTGGCCAGACGACGCGACGCAGGTTGCGGGTGAAGGCCGCGCATCCTGTGGCGTACGAGGCGATGCCACCCTGAAGAGCTCGGCGGTTCTGTCGCCCCGCTTGGCCGATTTCCTCGACGATGCGCTTCTGGAGGTCCTTCTGGCGCTCCATTTCCACCCGCGCGTCTGGGGGTGTCCGCTGCACGATTTGGCAATCGCGCGGCGAAGACGCGTGGGATGCGGCCTTGTGCGCCGCAGCTGGAGGCGGACCTGGCGGAGGCGGCGGCGGAGGTGCGCCATGCGCGGTGGTTCCCGCGTCCGGAGTTGTGGTGCACCAGAGAGCGCGACGCCGCCGGAGCTGCGCGCGGTGCCGCCGCAATGTCGACGAGGTGCTGGAGGCGGCCGAGCCAGTTGTCGTGCGCCTCGCGGTGGGGCGGTAGCGGAAGAGCTCCGCGGCCATGAGCAGCGCGGTGTTTGGGCTGGGCGCTGGACGCCCAAGAGTGGAGGCGCTGTGGCGCTGGGACGGATGCGAGGACTCAGCGTCCTCGCCGTGCCCGTGGTCGACGTCTTCGTCGAAGCGGTCGTCGTGGTGGCCGTTCGTCCTCGGGGTGCTCCACACGCGGTTCAGCGGTGTTGCGCCCCGTGGCGCGGCTGGCACGGGGACGGCCGCGAGGGTTGGTGGTGTTGGCAGCGGGCTCGGTGGTGCCCTGCCTGACGCCCGCCGGGTGGCGCGAGCTGCGCGAGTGTCCGCCATGGTGCAGAGGTCGATGAAGGTTGAAGACGCGCCTCAGCCCCCTACCTGGCGCGCCAATTGTCGGAGAATGACTCCCACGAAACAGGGATAGTCAAGCTCACGAAGAGAGTTCGTGTAAGGGGCTGAACACGTTGGTCAAACAACCCTCAACCTGCACGGCGACGGTGCTCGTCGAGCAAGAGGAGGGACATCACGACAGAGATGAACACCAGCCCGTACCCAGGTTCACGGCCCTCGTGTGGAGGTAACACCGCTACTCCTGCTTGTCTGTATTGCACTGCTTAGAGGTTACAGTACAATGAGCTTGCCGAGGGCTCTCTTTTGGCAATGGTGTACACAGGAAGGGAAGCTGTGGTCTTCTTCTTCCTTGCGCGTAAGTGGCTAGCTGAATGAGAATGCGATCCTTTGCTACGGTGCTGCTCCTCCTCCTTTTATAGGCGCCCCGGCTCCTCCCTGCGCTTGCGCCGGGAAGGGGTACTTGGCGCAGAAGGTGGAGCGCGGTGCACCGCAGCCCATGTCCATGGACGCGGTCCATGGCGTAAAGCTGATGCCTGTGCAGAGTAACCACCGTCCATGCAGGACGGCCAGCTGGGGCCGCAGAGGAACGTGGGGGTGCCCACGGTGACGTTGGCCGTGGAGCGTAGCGCCGGCCGGTCCCCTTATCACCAAAGAGGAAATCCTTGTAGTCCGGTGCGGTGGCACAGCTTTGTTGACTCCTTTAATCACCAAAATGGCAACTGCGGCGTCGTCGTCACCGGCGCAGAGGCGCGCGTCACTCTGCGGCCGCTGCAGAGCCCATGTGCGCTCTGCAGAGGTTGCTTTGCAGCGAAGCATCCCCACGAGGGCTAGGATGCCCTGTGGAGGATTTGGCGTTGACCTCTCTCCAGGGGAGATCACCTTGAAGAGGGGGCAGCAGTGAAGGGGCCTCCGCAGGCCTCTGCTGCCTCCAAAGCCCTCGCGAGGCAATTAGCCTCGCGAGGCTCTCCAAGCCGTAGGCTTGGTCCTTAGCGAAAATTGGTCCCCGAGTGTCGAGGGCCGTGGAGGACAGGCCCAGCACATCCTGGTTCTCACTGGGCCGACAGAAGTCTTGTCCTCTTGTCCATGGCCTCGGGACTCCTTTTATATACAAGGGGACACCACAAGTGGCCATTCCAGAAGCTTCTCGCCGTGGAGCGCACGTGTCCAAACCACTCCGCCAAGTGGCAGCCTCCGGCTGTCGTTGTGGCGCAGATCATGTCGCGCTGCCCTCCATGCCGCTGTACCACCACCGGACTGGAGTAGACGACATGTCGGGTCTTGTCCAGGGGTCGGGCGTTGCGCCGAGCCCTGCGCCTACTCTGCTGGGACAGCTGATACCCGTAGAAGTGATAGCCTTCAGTAGCTACCTGAAATGAAAAGTATACGGGTTAGTTTGAGCCTCCAAGTGCAGAGTATGTAGTAAGTGGAAGACGTGTTTTCCCCACGAGGGTGACTCGAGGGTTTAATATCGAACTCTCGGGAATCAGTAGTGAAAGATTTATCTTCCTATCCTTCTTTTGGTCATCAACAAAACAAAGTTAATTGTTTTGGTCCTCAACCTCACCTGTGGTTGTCAAGCACAAGGTGTATGAATGATATCAAGATAATTATGCAATGCAAACAAGAAATAAATATGCAATGGTGGTGAATGAATGTGCAAGGATGATGATAACAACGATAAATGATATTTTTGGGTTTTTTATGATGAATGCAAGATGGAAAAGTGTTTTTTATTTTCGGATTTAATAATTGCAGAAAATGGAAAAGTGATAAAAGTGGTTGGAAAGGTGTTTCTTATGATTAAAAATGGACCGGGTTCATGGTTTCACAAATGCACTCTCTCTTTTAATGGTGTGGCAGACAATGGACACATAGAGTTGACATATGAGATTGCAACACAAAGTTTGATATCAAGTTACTAATTATATGGGCATCACGTCCAACATAGAGATCTTTTGGTTATTAATCTCACTTATACTCCACCAAGATGCGAACCAAATCATAACACCTTAGTAATTAAGATAACTCAGAGTATAGCTTTAAGTATCATGACATGAAGTGAAAATAAGAACATGTTAGATCTAGTCACAGGAAGAAGCTTGGTCACCCTCAACCCTTGTAGCATGGTATTTTTGTTTATCCCTAGTGAGGCAACAAAGTAAGGTAAAACACCCAAGTGGATCGCGATATTACAATTGTCAACTTACCGCACTCACCACACCCCGTTACTCCAACTAATGCACACATCACCCCACACACGCCCTCATAAACGCTTGATCATAACAAGTAGATAAAACGGGGTACATAATATGCATCTATATTCATAACTGAAACAAACATTGCAATCTCAACATATATTAACTCACAAAAAATCCACCACATAGGAATTACATATATGACCGTAATCATGTTCAGCAGCTCATACGGTACTAATTAGTGAAGCTCAAAGAGAGGAGAGATACATAAGTTTACTTCCACAAACCCATAGTCCAGAGGTGGACTACTCCCTCTTCATCATGGAGATGGTGGAGATGTCGATGGAGAAGGGGAGACCACGCCGGCAGCGCCCCGCCGGAGTTTTCCCCCTCCAATCTGCAGCTCCAGATCTTCGTTTTCGTGTTTCTGTTTGTGGCGGCGCTTGTTTTCGAGAACGCCGTGGGACTTCTTTTATAGGCGTTTTTAGGTCAAGACGAAGGCGGTGGAGAAAAGATCGACCTGCGGAGCCCGAGGCCAGTTGGTGGGCCCCACGTAGCCAGGTACAGTGGCCACGTGGGCCACCCCTTTTGGCCCTCCGGCCTCCGTTTGCTTGCTTCCTTCGCTCCCAAGTCTTCCTCCTTCCAAAATAATGATGCATGTATTTTTCCAGATTTTTTGACGTCGTTTGGGTCCCTGAAACTAAAAGGAAAAAATAGGGTTTTCTGCCTGCGCAGGTTAATTCCATAAAAATAGGAAATAAATATTTTATTCCCAAAATCATTAAATAACAGTGGTATAACCCTTATATGATGCAAATATGATTGAATATAAGTGATATAGTGCAAAGTTCATGTATGCATTTTACATGCATCAACATCCCCAAGCTTAACCAATACTCGTCCTCGAGTATGAAGGTGATAAAACTAACATGGTCTTTGCAATATAGCACTAACAATGGATATCAAAGATGATTGCTACTACTACATAGAGTCAAATGATTCATTCTTCAAAGAGTAGCAATATGCAAGATAGTTTATGAAGTGATATCAAGTATTCAAGCAAGGATGTTCAATGATAGTTCACAAAGTGTAACATAGAAGATAGTAATATGGACCACATGTATGCATAATGATAAGTAAGAACACCTACATTGGTCATAGAGTGTAGATGAAAATCTGAATATAAAAGGTGGACACTTTGGAAAGATGTATATGTGAGTAGAGGTAAAGCATGCATAAGTTTCATCTAACTTCCAAACTCTTCTACTTAAGTTAATGATTGCAATGTGGAATTCTTGGTGTCAAGCTCTCATTACCCCTATCATAGCATCTTGAATGATTAAGTTTAATGTGAAAGCAAATATGAGTAGTGTGCTTGATAAAGTAAAGGTTAGGTGTCTCATGCCCCTTGAATACAAGTACCTACACCATGATTACTCAACTTAGGAAACAAAGCAAGTTCAAGTTATATATCATTGTAAGTAATAATAGTATCATCAAGAGCGTCAACTGGGGTACCTCTTGTCCCAGATATGGAACAAGCCCATATCAAAATGACAAGACAAACAAACAAGATGAACAACTCAACACCCTTTTTATTTACCATTGGAATAGCTTTTTATTATAAGGTGCTTACAGACGGTTCACCATAGCATGTAAGTAAATTTCCACCATGAATGATGCATGGCTTAGATTAGCGGCCCAGGCGTCTCTCTAACCATTTATACAAACTCATTTAAACTACTTCATTTCCACCTCATTTCACCATGATAGGCATCCATAAACAAAAGTACATGATATCAACTAAATGATGAAGGAGCATGTTGAAAGCTTTGCATGTGACAGCACATATGGGCTAACTCCCAACCTCGGACATTTATCAAGCCACTAGCATCATATTATTAATCACAATGGGTCATGTTTTATTTATGCAATAAAAATAAAGTTGTGCATCAAGTTCGTGAGAGCTATATAACCAACTTTTCCTACAATCAATAACGTAAACATTTTCATTCAGAGGTATAGATAACACAAATATCATGATATACATACTCGGAATAGCTAAAGCCAATAGGTAGATATGGTGGACTCACTGGAATAACTTTGGTTGAAGGTGTTGGAAACAAGTTTTTGCTTGTTGGAATGTTTGGGCTAGCAAGAGGGAGAAAGTTGACCATCTAGATGCATGCATGAGTGTCCATAAACTAACTAATCCATGTTAAACAAAGTAAAAAACTTTCAGCATCAAAACATGAATAAGTGATAGCTCTTGATAAAGCATTTGCAAATTATTACTCATAAACAAGCTCATGAATCATGCAACTATATGTATCATTAAAAATCAACTCAAACATCCCTTTTCCCAATATGAAAAAGCATCCAACATATTTCAACCCATATTCCAGTAGCTCTTTCTCATATAAATGATAATGTGGTGGTCTCACAAACCAAAAACAAACAAAAAGACGCTCCAAGTTTATGCGATAAAGTGTTTCGATCGAAAAACAGAAGTTAGACGTGTGCAAACCGAGAGTGTGTAGGTCCATGGGGTTGTCTTCACATCCCCAAGCTTATGGTCTTCACCATCCTTGGATAACTCTTGGTGCATCTCCTCCAATCCCTGTGAAAAAACTTCAAAACACCGTTTCTCCCATTTTCTTTCTGTGGGTGCATTAGTAGTGATAAACAAATAGGTTTCTTGCTGCATATAATCCTTAAACAAAACATATGATGTCCAGAAAGTATATTGTTGTATGCCTACTCATAAACTCATTTAATCAAAAAGATTCAAGATAAAAGTTCAAAACATGCATAAAACAAAATGGGACAGAATCTGTCCAGAAAAACAGCAGCAGCAAAACGTATTTTTCTACCCTACCAAACTTTGTCGAAAAATTCTGAAAATTCATGCATACAGAGGATGAAAAGTTGCAACTACAGTTCAAATATGAGCTCATTCGGAGTTACAGAATAAGAATTAAAAATCATACCGTGCACAGATTCGTGCAGGAATAAAATCTCCGAACGCTATAAGCAACTTTTCAACCAAAATGGGTAAAACTTGGCACTTTATTAAAAACTCCAGAAACTAAACTAAAAACAAACTCTCTTGATACAGCAAGAGGACACAAAGAAAATCACACATAAAAATAACCGGGTTGCCTCCCGCAAAGCGCTTTCTTATAGCCATATAGCTAGCTTCTTACTTGTTGTTTATTGAAGATGAAGCTCATGAGGGAGCTTGAACTTTGATGTTCCCCTTTCTTGGAAGTGTTCCATGCACTTCTTGTGTGGAAACTGAAACTTCACGTTCCCTCCTTTGAATCAATGATAGCACCTGTAGTACGAAGAAAAGGTCTTCCAAGAATAATAGGACTAGAGGTTTTATTCCCCATGTCCATGATTAGAAAATCCACAGGCACAAAAGTCATATGTAACTCTACCATAACATCACTTACTTTCCCTAAAGCATGTTTAATGGAATCATCAGCAAGTGCAAGTTCAATAGAGCATTTTTCAAGATTTTTCAATTCAAGCACTTCATATAGTTCTTTAGACAACAGAGACACTAGATCCTAGATCAAGTATGGCATGGTGTGTCTCTTTTCCAATAGTTACTAGTACCTTGGGAATCCATATATCCCCAAGCTTAGGTGGTATCATGGCCTCTTGGTTGTACCTAGCAATTTTTCTTTCAAGACATGATTAGCAATATAGAACCAAAGCCAGCTTGATTAGTGTTGATGGAAGGATCACTTGCAAACTTTTGTAAGATAGAGATTAATTCATGCAAGCTACAATTTTCTAAGTCAAGCAAAGGATCCTTGACTTCACTAAGCATTTTAACTTCCTCAACTTCTCTCTCTTTCATTACCCCAATAGATTCTTTAGCAACTCTCTTGCTCATGAATGTGTTCCCAAGACTTATTGATAACTTCTTGCAATATTTATTGTTTCCTCATGTTTTTGGGCTGTAATGATACTCTTTAATGATGAGACTTCCTTAGCAAGCTGATCTACCCTTTCAAACAAAGCATCTTGTTTTTCAAACTTAGAGATAAATTCCTTATTAAGCTCCTTTTGAGTAGATATAAAAGATCTAATGGTGTTTTCCAAATCACTAGAAACATTACCACTAGAAGCATATTTATTTGGCACATATGGGGGTTTATTATAAGAGTTATAATTGTTGTTCCCATACCCATTGTTACCATAGTTCCTAATGAAGTTGACATCAATATTTTCAGAATTATTACCAACTAGTTCTTGCAAAGGAACATTTTCAACACTAGGTTTATTAAGCAAAGCAAGAATTATCCATTTAGATGACAAATCATTAGTTTCCTCAATAGAATTCACTTTCTTAGTAGGATTGGTGCCCTATCAGTATGCCATTGACTATAGTTTTGCAAAATGCTTTCCAATATATTTTTAGCTTCACTATAGTTTACTCATAAAAGCACCTCCAGCAGCAGAATCAAGTATGTTTCTAGACATGTAGTTTAAACCATTGTAGAAAGAGTGTAATATGGTCCATTCATTAACCCCATGTGAGGACAAGTTCGAAGCATAAGTTTAATCCTATCCCAAGCCATAGCAACATGTTCATTTTCATTTTGCCTAAAAGAAAGGATGTTGTTTCTATTTTGCAAAATTTTAACAGGAGGATAGTATTTCTTAATAAAAGCTTCTTTAATCATCCCATGAATTAATACTACCAGATGGCAATGAATGCAACCACTCTTTAGCTTTCCCTCTAAGTGAAAAAGGAAATAGCTTCAATTTTAGGATATCACTTTCACATTCTTAAACTTTTGCATGTCACATATTTCAACAAAATCATGAAGATGCATAGAGGCATCCTCCATAGCACTACCACCAAATTGTTCCCTAGTTATCAAGTTCAACAAACTAGGACTTACTTCATAGCTATCAGCTTAATCTTAGGTGTGGCAATAGCTTTAGAGATAAATTGATCATTAGGAGTGTTTGTGTAGTCACACAATTTAGTTCTTTCTCCCATTTTAGCAAGTTTTTTGTATTTTTTAATTTTATATGCAAAACTGAAAATAAAATGAGTCTCACAAATGCAAACCGAATTACAAATGCAAGACAATGACAAAACAAATAATTTTCTTTGAAGTAAAGATGGATAAGATGATGCTCACGTAGGTGCAACCTCCCCAAGCTTAGGTGTTAGCACAAGTTGTGATGAAGTTGACTTTGTTGTGAAATCCGCGCAAAAACAGACTAGTGCAGGGCTCCTTGGATAAATCTTTTAGCTATGATTCCCCGGCAACGGCGCCAGAAAACAGTCTTGATACCCTAGAAGTGAAGCCTTCAGTAGCTACCTGAAATGAAAAGTATAACGGGTTAGGTTGAGCCTCCAAGTGCAGAGTATGTAGTAAGTGGAAGACGTGTTTTCCCCACGAGGGTGACTCGAGGTTTAATATCGAACTCTCGGGAATCAGTAGTGAAAGATTTATCTTCCTATCCTTCTTTTGGTCACCTAACAAACAAGTTAATGTTTTGGTCCTCAACCTCACCTGTGGTTGTCAAGCACAAGGTGTATGAATGATATCAAGATAATTATGCAATGCAAACAAGAAATAAATATGCAATGGTGGGAATAAATGTGCAAGTGATGATATAAATGATATTTTTGGGTTTTTTATGATGAATGCAAGATGGAAAAGTGTTTTTGTATTTTTGGATTTAATAATTGCAGAAAAATGGAAAAGTGATAAAAGTGGATGGAAAGGTGTTTCTTATGATTAAAAATGGACCGGGTTCATGGTTTCACAAATGCACTCTCTCTTTTAATGGTGTGGCAGACAATGGACACATAGAGTTGACATATGAGATTGCAACACAAAGTTTGATATCAAGTTACAATTATATGGGCATCACGTCCTAACATAGAGATCTTTTGGTTATTAATCTCACTTATACTCCACCAAGATGCGAACCAAATCATAACACCTTAGTAATTAAGATAACTCGAGTATAGCTTTAAGTATCATGACATGAAGTTAAAATAAGAACATGCTAGATCTAGTCACAGGAAGAAGCTTGGTCACCCTCAACCCTTGTAGCATGGTATTTTTTGTTTATCCCTAGTGAGGCAACAATAAGGTAAAACACCCAAGTGGATCGCGATATTACAGTTGTCAACTTACCGCACTCACCACCCCCCGTTACTCCAACTAATGCACACATCACCCCACACACGCCTCATAAACATGCTTGATCATAACAAGTAGATAAGAACGGGTACATAATATGCATCTATATCATAACTGAAACAAACATTTGCAATCTCAACATATATTAACTCACAAAAAGATCCACCACATAGGAATTACATATATGACCGTAATCATGTTCAGCAGCTCATACGGTACTAATTATGAAGGTCAAAGAGAGGAGAGATACATAAGTTACTTCCACAAACCCATATCCAGAGGTGGACTACTCCCTCTTCATCATGGAGATGGTGGAGATGCCGATGGAGAGGTGGAGACCACGCCGGCAGCGCCCCGCCGGAGTTTTCCCCCTCCAATCTGGTTTCTGTCTTGTGCGGCGCTTGTTTTTTGAGAACGCCGCGGACTTCTTTTATAGTCATTTTTTAGGTCAAGACGAAGGCGGTGGAGAAAAGATCGACGGCACGGAGCCCCGAGGCCCAAGTTGTGGGCCCCACGTGGCCAGGTACAGTGGCCGCGTGGGCCTCCCTTTTGGGTCCTCCGGTCTCCGTTTGCTTGCTTCCTCGCTCCCAAGTCTTCCTCCTTCCAAAATAATGACGCCTGTATGTTTCCAGATTTTTTGACGTCGTTTGGGTCCCTGAAACTTAAAAGAAAAAATAGGGTTTTCTCTGCCTGCGCAGAGTTAATTCCATAAAATAGGAAATAAATATTTTATTCCCAAAAATCATTATATAAACAGTGGTATAACCCTTATATGATGCAAATATGATTGAATATAAGTGAGATAGTGCAAAGTTCATGTATGCATTTACATGCATCAACAGCACCCTTGTCTTGTCGATGTCCTGCCCCGTGCGGGGCAGTGAGCCTGTGCTGTCCTATCTTCTGACGTCTGCCACGCTTCCTTCTCTGTGAAGCTATCTCTGGGGTAGTTGCGCAGGAATCCCTCGCCACGTGCGTGGTCCCTGTCCCCGGGGCGATCCCGGGGAGCCTTCCGCTTCTTCCCGGAGACTTCCTCCGGTGTTTTCTGGGCTGGAGTGAATCTTCGGGTGCCGCTGCCACGTCCCCCGCCCTGGGGCGAGTAACCGGCGCGCTCGGGGATACCCCCTATCTTCGTGCGCCGACAGTAGCCCCGGGCGCCCAGGGGTGGTCGCCGGCTCAGATCGCCAATCGGCGCCCACTTCGTGAGCCCGGGCAGTCAAACTTGGCAGCAGCTACAACAACCCTTTCGGTGGATGCCATTCGAGTGGGGGCGCCTCGGTCCCCGTGACGCAGTTGTCGCGGCGCGGTTATTGTTAGCGGCCCCACCAGTCGCCTTTGGGGTAAGAGTCTTCAATGCGGGGCGGGATGGGAATTGCCCACGCATCTCGCCTCCCGGCTATATCTGGGCAGGAGCCGTGTATGCTCTGCCCTCGCTCCTCCAGTCGCCCCCGATCTCTCTTCCCCTTCATCTTCTCCGCTCCAGACTCGTTCTCAGCCCCCCTTTTCCTATGGCCTCCAAGGTGAAGACGACCAAGAAGGGCAAAGCCAAAGACGGATCGCATGTCACAGCGCGAACTCTCCTGGTAGGAGTGGCGCACAGTCAGGGCCTTCTTTCCGCCTGGGTACCCTTCGGAGAACCTCCTCGGCCTGAAGGGTCGTTGCCAGCAAGAGCAACGAGAACGGCTGAACCATGCTCTTTCGCGCATCGACGCCGCCGGAGGATCTGACCCCCCTCGACGTGCGTGTATTCGCTTGCTTCCTGTTGGCGGGGCTGGCCCCGCCGATGTCGCTCTTCCTCCATGCGGTGTTGAGCGGGTATGGGCTGTCCCTCGCTCAACTCCACCCCATCGCCCTTTCGTTGCTGGCCATCTTCCAGCACTTCTGTGAGACCTTCGTCGGCGTCCTGCCGAGCGTAGCTCTCTTCCGCCATTACTTCTATCCCCGGATCGAAGTCGGGGATGCGATTTCCGGCTCCGTTACTATCAGCTTTCGCAACAACCTCACCGGCACCTTCCTTCCCCTCGACAAGCACCGCTGGGAGGAGTGGCGGCAAGATTGGGTCTTCGTTCGCTTCCCAAGTGTGGACGACGCCCTGGTGGAGCCTACAAAGGTCCCTGCCCGTCTGGACAGCTGGTCTGCTCTTGGGGACAGGGACGCCGAGCTCGGCCCCGTGTTCCAGCGGATCCTCTCCTTCCGTGAGCGCGGCTTATCCGGCCGCGACATTGTGGCGCACTTCATTGGCAACGCCATTGCTCCCCTGCAACTCCGCTCTCACTCCATGTGGGAGTATGAGGGCTCCCTCGACAAGACTAGGTTGTTCAAATCGAGGGTGCTCCTCGAGGCGTTGACGGCCTGGTGAATGACCTCTGCGGGGGCTCTTCACCTTACGTAGGTCTCCCCCCAGGGGTCGCTCCCCTGTACGAGGACGGGGATCTGGATAGCATCGTTGCATCAATGCTGGAGTGCAACGAGTGGGGGATTCTTCCTCTTTGGTGTGCCCCGGGGATTGTCGTCCCCCGGGTATCCTCCGGGGGGCCCTCGGGGCCGGGGAGCTCCTGTCGCCCTTCGGGAGGACTGGTCTCCGGGGATCCTCTCGGGCAGGAAGTGCGCCATCGTCGAGGAGGACGAGGACGACACAGACCCAAGCCCGTTGTACCACACCGCCCCCCGCGTCCCGAGGACACGAGTGTCGCAGGAGTTGGCCGCCGCAGGACGCGCTCTTCCGACGATGAGCTTCCCGAGGAAACTCTCCCTGCTCCCCCTCCGCTCGGGTGATTTCTTGTGAAGGGCTCATGGTCCCTCCGTCTGGACCCTGCCAGGTATAGCTCCTCTCCTTCCTTGCTTCTTTCTTAAAAAGGCTGGCGCATGTATCTGATTTTCTTCTGGGCATCGTGGCAGCCCCCAACCTCCGGCTTCCTCTTCCAAGAGGGTCCGCGCGGATTCCGGCGCTCCCATCCCTCCCCTGAAGAAGGCGCGCCCCGGCGTATCTCCTGGGGATGGGGCGCTCGCCTCCGAAGGTAAGCCTCTTGTCCCCCTCCTTCCCTGGATACACTACAAGAAATCCGGTCTATTGCCACGAACAAAATCGTTGAAGCAAGTGCCAAATCGTCGCAATTGGTACCTGTTGCATCCAAACGTCGTTCGTTGGGCGTCGTTGCGACTAAACACGTGGAATTAGGCTGTCTCCGCGGAATGATTTTCGTGGCTACAAAATTGGCCTTTTGCAACCATTTATTCGGGCAATTGCCACTCATGTTTCCGTTGCGGCATTCACCTAATGCAACCTATGTTTTTCGTGGGTATAACTCTAGTGCAACAAATACCGAACCATGGCGAGTGTCCACTGTGGCAACGGCACGTGTTCCATTGCGCCTGCTCTTTCGTTGGAATAGTCCAGTTTATTTGCCACGTCCAATTTTGTGCCAAGAAACTATGTCAACAAACCTTATACGCGTGGAAAAAACGATTTGCCACAAACAATTCAATCTTGGTAACACGAGTTATCTGGTTATCGCCACGTCCAAAAAATTTGAAGCGACAAACTACTGCGACAATGAAAAATTTCCGTGGCGATACTCTATTTCAACACAAATTATTTTGGTGGCGCCAAATAGTAGTCGCTATGTGCACACTTTTCGTGGCGATGCTTTATTCCAACAAATATTATTTCGGTGGCGACAGGTAGTAATCGCAACGGCCTAAACATTAGTAACTAGAAACAAGTGCGACAATTTAAACTATTCGTGGCGCCATTCTATTTCAACCAATTATAGTTTGGTGGCGAGAAGTACTAGTCGCAACGTCCAAATTGTTAGTAGCGAAAAACTAGTGCGACAATTAAAAGTTTTCGTGGCGATTCTCTATTTCAACAAAATTTGGTTTGGTGGCGCGAAATAGCTAAACCAACGGCCAAAATGTTTGTGGAGAAAAAGTACTGCGACGATCTCCACTGTTGGTGGCGAAAGTTTATTTCAACAAAACTTTTGTTGGTGGCGCCAAGCAGTTATCACAACAAGTGAACAAAACAGGTAGTCGTGGCGACTGAGGCTTGACGCAACACTACATTTACCGTGGTAATTACCTATTGCCACGATAAAGAAAAAAAAAGAAAAAAAACGGGAAACAAAAATACGGGCATTGAATTAAAATATTCAAAACCGTACGTACAATATGTATATTCATACAAATCATAATTCTCATAGCTATTTATAATTCATACAAATCATAATTCTCATACAATATGGATCAAATGAAACTCAAAATATCGTAGGTATCCTAATGTACTTGATGTAGAATCCAGTGCAGCTATTTTTTCCATTATCATTTCCAATTCCATCCTGCAATCAAGAATAAAAAAAAGTTTAGTTCATGTCCATTTCCATCCTAGCTAGCACATATCTGTTGTTTGATTAAGTTGTGAGTCAACACAACAACAATACATGGTGAAACATAAGAAGCAGGTGCAGCAAGGCTATAGTGTGGGTGAAGAAAAAACAGTAGTTGTAAGTCAACGAAGAAACAACACATAGTGAAACATAAGAAGCAGGTGCAGCAAGGCTATAGTGTGGGTGAAGCAAAAACAGTACGTACTAGTACCGATTTGTACAAGTTTGTGACTTACCATTGCTTTATACATTCGAGAACCCTGTACCGTGGTGTGCGTAGGAAATATTTTCTTAGCAGGGTTATGTGAAAGTGGTGTTTGCAGGTTTGGACTAATACTTTCTTTCTGGTTTGACTTCTTAAACATCTGCAAAAACGAAGTGCACTGTTAGCAATGCAAGTAAACAACTGAATCTTACGAGTTTGCAAGCGTATGACTATCATCACCTGAAGTGTTTGCAACTTCTGTGTTTCCATCTGTTGGGAGAACTCTTGAAACTTTGACTGAAACTGTGAGTTAAACTGTGCCATCAAGTTTGACTCAAATTCCTGTCTTGAGGTTCTCTCCAATTCCATCATTCTTTCCCTTTCAGCACGCTCTTCCTGTAACCTCTCCTCAAGGTTTTCCCTCTCAGCACGCTCTAAATTAATCCTCTCGTCCATGCTAGCACGTTCAGCTTGTAACTTCTGTTGTAATTCAGTGACCTGCTGGCTGAGCTCAGAGTTTACTTTTGGGTCTCTACCGTAGCACGAGCTTGCTCTTCAACCTGGAACTTAATCCTTTCAGAACTAGTTGGCAGTTTGGCCATGTATCCGAACCCACGAGGCTGCGCTGACTTGCAAGCTACGATTTCTTTATACGCAGTCTGGAAAATATTGATTCTTTGTTCAACTGAAACTGGAACATCAGATTCCTTTACTCTGTTTTCAATTTCTTCACATGCTTTGTCCTAATTATGAAAAAAACACTCCCATCAGATGAAGAAACATCCACGATGAACAACAGTAAATAAGTTTTGAGAATAGCTTCTAAGTCAGTATACTCACGTAAACTTTCTTGGACTTTTCGGTAGTCCATGTTCCATTGTTGGCGTGGGTGATTTCCCAGAGAGCAATACAGTCTAGCTCTTCTCCAGTTTCTGCATTTCTCTGCAAGTAGTGCAACAATTAGATGCTACAAACATTAAAGCACAGTGAGCAGCGAAGCATGTATAGTGAGTAGGCACATACATTCTCAAAACTATGTTGAGAGTACGATCTTGATCCAGCTCTGTGTTTTATCTTGAGTTTCTTACGGTTATCCGAGTTCTTTTGGCTGAGTTGCTACACATTCAGTGATTAAAAAAAATGAGTCAGACAAGCCATTTCATGATAGTACAAAATTCACAAACTATGAGCATAGAAATAACCTGGAATTTCTGATCAGTGCCAAAGTACTCAATCAGCCATTTCCACTCTTCCGGTTGTAAATCTTCCGGTATATTTGACATTCTAGCATCATCTGTTTTGTATGCCTTGTAAGTGCAGCTTAGAGATGCTCGCCAGCATCTGTATCGCTCTTTCGCAATTTTTAGAATTTTTTCTGCTGTTTGTGGTGTATCTTCCAAATCATATCTGTCCTGAAATGCGTACAACAAACGGATAGACTTTAGTAGTTCATTATGGACGAAAAAATAAGACAACACATGTGAGAAAGGTTGTACTCACCAACATATCATCAACTATGAGTCGATGGATGTCAGGGTGAATGTCTGACCACCTCCTCACTCCAATAATTGGTAACCTTCTTTTCATTAAGATAACCACGTCATCCTTGAATGAACGGTAGTTCATTCCTACTGCACCACCCAATTTATCAGAGAATGCAATAGTTAGCTTTCCAGATCCGTTGGCATGACGCTTCTTAGATGCTTTTATTCCTTTTACTACACCTCGCCCTTTCTTCTTGGGTCCGTCAGCGCCTACAGCCCAAAACATACACAAAGAAACAATTTACTGTGTAGTAGATTGTAAGAAATGAGGACATAAATGTAAAAAAAAGCTAGTACCGTCCTCTAGCTGCGGCGGTAGCGGCGAGCATGGGAAGGCCATTCAGTAAGGGCACACATGCCAGTTTCAGACACTACAGTGTTAGATTGGTCTACAGTTCCTGTATCAGGGTTAACATTTGTACTGAATCAGCAATCAAGGTTTTTCTGCATTATATAGCAAATGTTAGAGAAAGCTTAAATGTCAAAAATAAATTACCAGATCTACGTTTTCCATGTTTTCTTTTGTATGCTTGTATATTTTCAACCCTTGTCCTTGTAACAGATCCTTTTTTACTGAACATGCAAACAATAAATGGACAAAGCATTAGCAATGTGCACAATTCAGAAACCTGATTAAGAATTAATGTACTTGTGTACCATTGGTAAGGGAGAAATCTGTATCTTCTGTTTCGTTTGAATCTTGATCCTCAGCTGTTGCATCCCTAACTGCATGTTCATCCAAATTATTGATTAGTTAAAGCATGCATTAAAATGTGACCGTGAAAATATGTATTAAAGTCTGTATTGTATGTGTTGTGCGTTCGAGATTTGGGATGAAAGGATAACCTGAGACAGTGTATCGCTTGTTTCTGGTGGATCCACTTTCATCATCAAGATGAGACCCTTGTGTTGCAATATCAACGCTGGGCTTCTCCCTAAACACACACAGGTTGATCGTCTTCTCATTATTGTGCAGGGATACCAATTTCTCCACTTCAGATCCATGCTCGATGGGAACAAGTTTTCCTCTGCCATCGGCAGTTTTTACCCTGCAGTAGAGGTAATGACGCCCGCACAGAAGCCAACACTTTCAATCAAACTGATCAATTCCATATAGCAGATGTCAGTCCTCTCGATTGTTGCTTCCAAAACTTTCTGTTTTTTATCCTCATCTTCGTAGTACAGGTTAAGTGACCAAATGTCCTCGCGCGTCTATAGTTAGATATAATTCGCCGATCTGAAATAAAAGAATAGTTACATGGCTATGTAAATTTTATGAATAGTTTGTAAAATGAAGTATGCATTTATCATTAATTCTCAGTTTGATACACGATAAGAAAAACATGTTCGCAAATGATCAACAGAGGAACAACATGTTGAAAATTGACAGAGGCATTTTTCTCATTGATAACGAGTCTCCCATGGTGCACAGCACGGCAAACTCAAAGCACACATGAACTCCAGATAGACCTATGATCGACCAGGTGACGTTCATACACAGATTTACGCTTGGAGCAGAGGAAGATCAGAGAAGAACAAAAAGAAGAACATATCAGAAAAACCAATTTAGAGAACAGATAAGAAAAGGCGAGATCACTGACATGGGCGGGTAGCCGACCAAGGAGAACTACCCCACGCCGCTCCGATCTTGCCAAACCGCGTGTGGGGACCCCGGACTAGCTGTCCGAGATACCCGATTATGCTTAACACAACGATCCCGTGATCAGTCTGTCGTTGCACATAATCCGAATTGGATACCAAAGTTTACATCCATTACAGTACCGAATTAAAAGTCTTACATAAATGGTCATTTAGACCAAGTTCTTACATAGGTGCCTTCATGGGCCAAACCAAAATATCAGCGGAAGCTACGGCGTAGTAGACATCATATTTCTAACGATGACAACCCGACAGGCAGCTGACTTGTGGAGATCCTTAGTTGGCGTAGAAGTCGCCATACTCTTGCTCGGCGTAGTGCTCCTCCTCGTAGTCTGGCTAGGTCAATAGCCAGGGACGAAACCAATATGAGTACATTTGAATGTACTCGCAAACTACCCCAACATGAGTATGCACTAGTTTTATTTTAGTTGACAACTTTTATTTATTTTAAACATCTCTATATCTTTATTGAAAAAGGTAAGAAGAGTTTTATAACTATTTTTGAAAGAAACCACCATCTCATTTGTTCACCAAAACTCCTCCTGTTTCTGACCATGGCTCACCATGGTCCATCTATTTCAACAACTCATACCACTCCATGTGGTATAGCTGTGTAATACCATCTCCAATTCAGTTTCTTTTTAAACTTAAAAACTTTTCCAAAAACTTGCACATGGTCAAAGTAGGGCCTCCCAACTGTCCATATCCGAGGACTCGGCTATTCGAATAGTTTTACACTCTGCAGAGGTAGCACGCTTTTCCCACATCCATCCGGCAACTCATCGTGTCCACCACGTCTCGCCATACAGGGTGTATGCGAAGTAAGCCGCCGACCATAGCCTGTCCTTTGCTCATGCTAGTATAGGATCCTCCCCATATGACACTTCCAACACACTTAACCCAGCCCTTCGGAATCTAAGTGTGAGGACTCATAGGTTTTGTCCGGCGGTTTATGGTGGAACCTTCAATCCTCCTCCTTATCTTTCATAGAGTTTGAGCGAGGACCCGGGTCAGGGGTGGACCAACACACTATCCCCTCATGCATGACGGAGTCATCTCCGTCGATGAGGTATCCAGTACTAATATGAGCAAACTATATGGCTAAGCCGTTTCCCATATGTGGTGGATGTGGTCGCACAGGGTATCGGATGGTTGACGTAAGTACAAGGACACACTGTGCATTTTTCATAAACATCACCATTTTTCCTCTTCTCCATTCCAACACCGACATCTCGGTATTTCATAATCTCACAAGTAATTTCAAAGGAGTTTTGAACAAAACATAATTGTTTTTCCCATCCTATAATTTTGAGATAACTATCTTCTATTTCTACATAGGTGGCAAAATAATTTCCATATACTTTTGAAATGGGTTTTATAAATCTTGCTTTGAGAGTAAAACATGTTATGAAAGTAGATGCATATGTTTGTAGTGCAAGCTCAGGAATAGCTTGCCTTGCTTGGCAAAGTGATCTTGCTCTTGTTCTTCAATTTCAGCAAACTCTCCTTCCTCGATATATCCGTCAACGTTTTCGTCTAATTAATAAATAAACAAAGCAAACAATCACTAAGCTATACAAGCAATCATCTCAACACAACAATCAAGAACATCACACATAGATGCTGCACACATCAAACCATACAATTTGGTTTCAAAAATATTTGAATTACACATCATTTAATTGTGTTCAACATTATGGCAGAAACTTGTTAAACATGTTTAATTCACAACTTGAGTTCTGTTGGTCAGAAAAATACAAACTAAAATTCTATGGAAAGCTACTGATGTGTAGAAGAAGACAACACAATTGAGTTTGGATTAATTGGAGTTACCAAACTCCCTACACATTTGTTTGAATCCAGAAGCTTAATTATCAAGTTTTGGCTACCATTTAAATTCTATTTCTTCAAAAATTAAACCCTTTTAGGGGTGACTCAGCATGACTAAATTCGACCTAACAAAATTGGTCCTAATTCATTTGGGTTTACCAATTAACATATTTAAATGTTTGAGTGCAGAGGGGTATTTAAACTTCAACTGAATACTAAACAAATACTACTGCACAATTAATTCTACCAAAATTAGGGAAGCTAATACATGGCAGTACTAAGCTAGAAAAATTGGATTGGAATTATTTGGACTAACAGAGTATCAAAACAAACAAGTTTAGAATTTAAACCTTCTGTAGTATTTTTAATAATACTTTTTATTTATTTAATTAAATGACATGAGACCAATTGGGTTCGTTAAACATTTTTATATGCTTTCCAGAACAATTGAGTTTGATTTATTTGGATTCATAAATCTGGAGATATTGATTTTCTAATTTGATGCCAGTATTGAAATTTGCAGAGAATTTAAATTAAGAAAATCCACTGCTCTGGATAATGTTGAAAGTTATGACAGGTGGGGCCTACACGTCAGCGACAGAGTGTGCGGTTGGAAATTAATAAAACGCTGACGGGTGGGGTCCACACGTCAGCCTCTCTATTTTAAACGAAGGGGTATGCTGCCGTGGGATTTAGATCCAACGGCCCACGTTTGCCCACGTCGACGGCAAATGCCGGCGACCTAAAACGAGCGGCGCTGCCGCGCCGGCGACGGCGAGGTGGATGAACCTCTCACCTAGGGGGCTCGGGAGGGCACGGTGAGGACGCGAATCGACGGCGGCGGCGTGGGGAAGCTTGCTGGCCGAGTTGTGCTTGCTGGGGTGGCGTGAAGCGGCGACGGCAAGGTGTCGGACTTCCACGGCCACGGCAACAAACTCCGGCGAGCTCCTGCGGTCGTGCCTGTGCACGAAAAAGAGGGAAGAAGGTCTCTGGTGAGTGCGGTGTCCAGGAGGAAGAGAGTACGGGCCAGAGAGGAGAGAATGGGGGAGCAAGGCACTGCGGCCATGACCGACCTTGACGGCGGCAGTGGCTGCGGCGGTGCACGGCCTCCCGCGGTGCACAGACGAATCGAGAGGGAGGAGTGAGGGAGTGAGGTGGTGTAGTGCTTCCAGAGGGGTGCGGGGGTGGTTTTATAGGGCAGGGGCCGGCGTTCGTGGACGAGGCGCACACGGCGACGTCCATGGCGCACGGGAGTGGATCAATTCCGCGGCGATGGTGCGAGGGACGTGGACGCGCGGTGTCAAGCGGGGTCCGGACACGTTCTAGAAGGGCTCGGCCAAGTCGTGCGTGTCGAGGTGCAGCGAGTGCGGTGAATTTGGGTCAGCGACGACGAGCTTGCCACGGCGATGCGGAGGGGACAAGGGCGGCGTCGGGGCAAGGGGGCGTGCTCTGGGCTTCTCCTCTGCGAGCAGAGGTTGCAGAGGCACGGCGAGCGCGGCAGGGGGGGCCTGGGCGGCTCGGAAACGGCGATGCACGGCACGGCGACACGGCGGCACGTCGGGCGAGGGAGAGAGGTAGGGGATGACGTTTTTGCAGAAAACCCCCTGCCTCCTCTCTGCTTTCTTTTTATTTCTGTTTCAGTCCTTCTGTTAAATCCAGAAGTTCTTGAATTTATTTGAGGCAGTAAACAATTTAGAAAAATTTGCAAAAATTTGTGGGGCCTTCCCATAACATGTAGAAGCTCCACAAAATTGGCTTTGCAAAATAAAATGTTTTGCAACATTTTCTTTCATAGTACTTTGTTTATGTTATTTTAATTTATTTCAATTTGTTTTTATTTTAGAATTTTAAAACTAGTTCAAAAATAATATTTGAGAGGGGAAAGTGGTAGGAACAAAATGGGGAGTGTTTACATTACATCTCCACTGACTTTGGTTTGAAAATAATTGAGTTTGTCACTTGAGATTTTTAAGTGACAACTTGTCACTTTTATTTTCTTGCTTTGATTTTATTTTGTTTTCTTTCTTTCTTACTAGTGTTCACTAGAGCAAACACTCACACAAACAGCAAGAACAACAACTCAAGTAACAAGAAGCAATTAACATACAATAAACAACAAAAGTTTTTGTTGGCTCTCATTTTTGGAATATAATCCTGATAATAATTTTGGGATGTTACAATCCTTCCCCCCTTAAAATAAATCTCGTCCCGAGATTTGCTAGGCTTAGGTTAAGGAGGTCTGGGAATTCGCTTCGAAGATAATCTTCGCGTTCCCAAGTTGCTTCTTCTTCAGAGTGGTTAGTCCACTGGACTTTGTAAAACTTGATCGCACGTCTTCGGGTAACACGAACATCTTCTTCGAGAATTTTGAGGGTCTCTCACGATAAGTCAGGTCTTGGTTCAGGTCGATGGAGAGGTGGTCGATGTTTTTGAAAACATCAGGCTGGTCAGGAACTTCAAGACACTTCCGGAGCAAGGAAATGTGGAAGACATCATGATAATCTCCTAACTCCTGGGGTAACTCCAGCTGATAGGATACTTCTCCTCGACGAGCAATGACCTTGAAGGGTCCAATATACCTTGGCGCTAACTTTCCTTTGACATGGAAACGCTGCATTCCTTTAGGGGTGTCACTCGGAGATAAACATAATCTCCGACGTGAAGTGAGGTCACGGCGCTTGGTGTCAGCGTAACTCTTCTGACGGGATTGGGCAGTTTTGAGGCGTTCACGAATAAGCTGAACTTGCTCTTCAGCTTCACGGAGGGTATCTGGTCCGAACAATTTGCTTCTCCGGTATCGGACCAATTCAGGGGTGTACGACACTTCTTGCCGTAAAGGGCTTCAAAAGGGGCCATTTGCAGACTAGACTGATAACTGTTGTTGTACGAGAACTCTGCAAACGGAAGACAATCTTCCCACTTGGAACCATAGGATAGAACACATGCGCGAAGCATGTCCTCCAATATCTGGTTCACTCGCTCAGTTGGCCATCGGTCTGGGGATGATAAGCTGTGCTAAATGCTAACTTGGTTCCGAGGGCTTCATGAAGGGATTTCCAGAATCTTGAGGTGAATTGCGTGCCTCTATCAGATACAATCTTCTTAGGCACACCATGCAGGCTCACTATTCTGGAAATATACAGTCTGCTAACTGAGCCCGTAGAGTGGTCTTGACAGGAAAATGGGCAACCTTGGTCAGTCGATCAACGATGACCCAGATTGAATCATGGCCTCGGTTGGATCTTGGAAGTCCGGTAATAAAATCCATTCCAATCTCATCCCACTTCCACTCGGGAATTTTCAAAGGTTGAAGCAATCCAGCGGGTCGCTGATGTTCAGCCTTAACTCGCTGGCAGATGTCACACTTGGCTACGAATGAACCAATCTCTCGCTTCATTCCATGCCACCAAAATCTTTCTCGAAGGTCTTGGTACATTTTGGTTCCGCCGGGGTGGATTGAATAAGGGGTCTCATGGGCCTCCTTCAGGATTAACTCCTTAAGTTCCGTGACATTGGGCACACAGATACGGTCATTGAATTTCAGCACTCCTTCAGCATCTTCGGTAAAACCGGGTGCTTTGCCGAGGGAAATCTTCTTCCTAATTCCCTCTATGCTTTCATGACCTTTTGGGCTTCTTTGATTTGATCCATCAGGGTTGGGGTTAACTCTAATTGGCGAGATAACCATGGCTAACAAGCTCTAGTCCAAAATCTTGGAACTCTTTGAACAAGGCTGGCTGTTCGGCTTGGATCAGGGCATTCAGGGTGCAAGGTTTGCGACTAAGGGCATCGGCAACTACATTAGCCTTTCCAGGGTGATAATGGATTCCAATATCATAATCCTTGATTAATTCCATCCATCTCCTCTGTCGCAGGTTCAGATCTTTCTGGGTGAAAATATACTTCAAGCTTTTGTGATCTGTATAGACCTCGCAGCGATGTCCCGCAAGATAGGGACGCCACTTCTTGAGGCAAGAACAACAGCAGCTAACTCCAAGTCATGGGTTGGGTAATTCTCTTCATGCGGTCGCAACTGCCGGGACAGGTACGACACAACTTTGCCTTCTTGCATCAGAACGCAACCAAGTCCGAGGCGTGATGCATCGCAATACACGTCGAAACTCTGGGTGACGTCTGGCATGATCAGGATTGGGGCTGAGGTTAGTCTCTTCTTCAGTTCTTGGAAACTATCCTCACACTTCTGAGTCCATTCAAATTTCTTGTCCTTCTTCAACAGTTGGGTCATGGGTTTGGCTATACTGGAAAATCCTTCAACGAACTTGCGGTAATAACCGGCAAGTCCGAGAAAGCTTCGGATTTCAAACACATTGGTTGGGGATAACCAGTCGAAATGGCTTGATCTTCTCTGGGTCAACAGAAATTCCTCCGGCAGACACAACATGTCCGAGAAATGCCACTTCACTGAGCCAAAACTCACACTTGCTAAGCTTGGCATACAGCTGGTGCTCTCGGAGAGTCTCCAAAACTAGACGCAGGTGTTCAGCATGCTCTTCTTCGGTCTTGGAATAAATAAGGATGTCATCAAGGAAAACTACCACGAACTTGTCGAGGTACTCCATGAAAATCTTGTTCATGAGATTCATGAAATAGGCTGGGGCATTGGTCAGACCAAAAGACATCACGGTGTATTCAAACAACCGTAACGAGTGGTGAAGGCGGTCTTGGGAATGTCTGTCTCTCGGATCTTCAACTGATGGTATCCTGTCCGAAGATCGATCTTGGAAAAGACTCGGGCTCCGTTCATTTGATCGAACAGATCCTCGATCTTGGGAAGAGGATACTTATTTTTAATGGTACGTCATTCAGCTTGCGATAATCCACACACAGGCGTGTGGTACCGTCTCTCTTGTCCACAAATATAATGGGTGATCCCCAAGGTGAAGCACTTGGGCGAACAAGTCCTTTGCTGAGCATATCTGCCAATTGCTTCTTCAACTCAACCAGCTCTTCCGGATTCATCCGATAAGGTCTTTGGGATATAGGGGCGGTTCCTGGGATAAGCTCAATTATGAACTCAATTTCCCGGTCTGGCGGCATACCAGGCAATTCTTCTGGGAAAACATCCTTGAACAGGTGAACAACACGGATCTCATCTAGGGCAGGTCGAGCTATGCTCTCATGGCAGCCTGGGTGGGATTGACTAGTTTCAGACACATACTCCACTTCTACTTCTTTGTCGGTGGTGATGGATACAGCTCTTCTAGCACAGTCAATTCGACCATGGTACTTGGCTAACCAATTCATACCGAGTATAACATCGATGCCTTGGGTTCCCAGAACAATTAAGTTAACTGGAAACTTTTCTCCTTTGATCTCAAGGGGTACATCGGAGCAAAACATCTTGGTCTCTACGGTGGATTCTGGGATTTGGATGACCATGGGTTTGGGTAAGAGGCTCTCGACTAAACCTCCCTTAGCAACAAATTCTTGGGTAACAAATGAATGGGTAGCACCAGAATCAAACAGAACAGTTGCAGGTACTGAGTTGACAAGGAACGTACCCAGCACAACATCCGGAGCATCCTGAGCTTCTTCAGCATTGATGTGGTGCAGACGACCCTTGGCAACAGCAGCATTTCCGCGGGTGCGGCATTCTTGCCATTTCCATTTCCATTGCGGCCTTGACCATTGTTCTGTGCCGGCGCATTGGGGCGCTGACATTCCTCTTGGGATTGGGACATTCTGGAGTAGTGACCCTTGTTGCCGCATTCAAAGCAGACACATTGGCATTGGGGTGAAGTTGTTGAAGTTTCCTCCGGGACGGTTATTGTCATTGGGGCGGTTGAAGTTGTTTGGGCGGTTAGGGTAATTGGGGCGTGGAGCTTGGGGTGGACGATAGGCAGGCCTGGGTTCTGCTGAAAGATACGAGGTTTCTGGCTGCTCGAACCTTCCTGAGCATTCATCCTCCTCTTGCGACCTTCATACATAGACTTGCGCTTGGTCTCCAGCTGGATGGCTTGTCCACAAGTGACTCCAGATCACGGAAGTCATGGATAACCAGAGCACACTGCAGTTCATCATGAGTCCACTCATGAAACGCTCCATCTTCTTCTCTTCTTTGTCGGTGTCATCAGGAGCATACCGAGATAAGTCGGTAAACTCCAGATAACCGACCACATCTTACTTCCCTGCCTCAGTTTGCGGAACTCATCCTTCTTCCTCTCAATAAGTCCGTAAGGAATATGCTTCTTGCGGAACTTCTCCTGGAACTCAGCCCAGTTGATGACATGACCAGCTGGCTGGAGAGTCTTGGTAGTTTCCCACCAAGCTCTTGCAGGTCCAGCGAGATAGTGGGTTGCATACAACACTTTCTCATTTTCTCCCACAGCAGCAACTTCAAGATTATTGTCGATGGTGCGAAGCCAATCATCGGCTTCTAGTGGGTGAAGTCCCTTGGAGTAGGTGGGTGGGTTGGTCTTCTGAAAATCGCCTAAGGTAGATCGCTGGTTCTCATTGCCATTGCCATTACCACCATTGTTGTTGTTGTTGTTGTTGTTGTTGTTGTTATAGCGGCTGCGAGTTGTTGCAGGGCAACGAGATGAGCTGGCGCTCTGCCGGGCATTTCACGTTCCTCCATGATAAGCGCGAGAAGTTGGGCGGGGGTTGGGTCCGGTGGTGGTGGTGCTGATCCTGATCCTCCGTATTGTCGCGACGGGGCGGCATCCTGAAGCACACCGGGTATAAGAGGCAAGGCAAGAAAAGTTCGACTAAGGGAAAAGACGATCTCTCAAGTGGTTGATTAATTTAAGTTTATATGAAAATATTTCACACAGATTTAAACAAGACAAACATACTTATATTTCCAACATCACATCAAAGGAGTTCACAACAACATCAAGCTTACAACTCAAGCTTACAACATCACCTTACATCTAGATACATAACATCTGGTTTCCAAAAGAACCACTACTTCGACTCGACTAGCGATAGGGGTCAACCTAATCCTGCGGTAGTGATCAAGTCACTCGCCTACTGAGGTGGAACCTCCAGCTCTAACACGTCAGCATCTGACTGGTAGGCTGGCTCCTCGGGATCCTCCTCCTCGTCCTCGAGAACTGCCTCGAGTGGCTCCTCCTCCTCGTCAACTAACTCCTCCTCATCATCCTCCTCCTCACAGTCCATCTCCTCCACGAAGTCATCATCGTCACTGAGGAAAGCGTCGTTCTCCTTGCGGAGATCCTCGCCCTCCTCCTCCATCTCGTCAGTATGGTGCTCTAGATCCTCAATCAGCCCGTCCTGCTCTGCCACCTTCGTGCGGAGCTTCACGATAGTCTTCCTCAGCTGGGCCCTCTTCCTGAGAAGAGCAACCTTCTCCACCATCAGCTTCATCTCGTTCTCGCGAAGCTCAACGAGCGACTCGCGGTCGAAGTGGAGCTGAATCCTAGTGCGCAACAGATCATCCTGAGTGCACTGAAGTAAGATCTCCATGTCCATGATGTAGCTCCCAAACATCGGGTGGTAAGGTGAAGGAGTAGGGTGTCCATCGCAGTTGCGCCTCCCGTAGAACCGGAAACGGGAGTCTACTAACTCCGCCTTGTGCTCCTCACAAAGTCGGGCTAGCATCCTCTGTGTAGCAGTACAGAGACCGTCAACCCAGGTGGCCTCCTTGGTGGTGAAGATGAGCGTCCTGGAACTGGGAGACTTGATGTTCCTGCGAACTGACGACCTGATGAGCCAGCTCAGCCTTCCGACACCATGAACATCAATCTGAGCTCCCTCAAACTCTGGAGCGGGGCGACCTAACAGCTTGGTCAACTCGAACAAGTCCCTCTCAAACGTCAACTTGCTGTCCTTCTCCAGCTGAACGAACTCGGTCCAATGGAGTGCCATCTACAGTTTTTAAGCAAAATTTTAAGTTAGTTAGTGACAAGTATATCAAAATTTTAATATAGTAGGGCAACAAGTGAGTCAAATTTTAAGCTTAATGAGAGGTGTGCAAAATTTTAGGGATACAAGGAAAATATAACATTTAATGGAGTAAAATTTTGCATAAGTAAGAGGATTGGAGATAAGCAGTTTTCGAAAATACTTCATTCCTTTCTTTTTAGAAATTATCTTTTGTAACATTTGACAAACGACCATGCTAACTAAGGTTTCCTAAAGTCAGGATGGCTCTGATACCAAGTCTGTGGGGACCCCGGACTAGCTGTCCGAAATACCCGATTATGCTTAACACAACGATCCCGTGATCAGTCTGTCGTTGCACATAATCCGAATTGGATACCAAAGTTTACATCCATTACAGTACCGAATAAAAGTCTTACATAAATGGTCATTTAGACCAAGTTCTTACATAGGTGCCTTCATGGGCCAAACCAAAATATCAGCGGAAGCTACGGCGTAGTAGACATCATATTCTAACGATGACAACCCGACAGGCAGCTGACTTGTGGAGATCCTTAGTTGGCGTAGAAGTCGCCATACTCTGCTCGGCGTAGTGCTCCTCCTCGTAGTCTGGCTAGGTCAATAGCCAGGGACGAAACCAATATGAGTACATTTGAATGTACTCGCAAACTACCCCAACATGAGTATGCACTAGTTTTATTTTAGTTGACAACTTTTATTTATTTTAAACATCTCTATATCTTTATTGAAAAAGGTAAGAAGAGTTTTATAACTATTTTTGAAAGAAACCACCATCTCATTTGTTCACCAAAACTCCTCCTGTTTCTGACCATGGCTCACCATGGTCCATCTATTTCAACAACTCATACCACTCCATGTGGTATAGCTGTGTAAACCATCTCCAATTCAGTTTCTTTTTAAACTTAAAAACTTTTCCAAAAACTTGCACATGGTCAAAGTAGGGCCTCCCAACTGTCCATATCCGAGGACTCGGCTATTCGAATAGTTTTACACTCTGCAGAGGTAGCACGCTTTTCCCACATCCATCCGGCAACTCATCGTGTCCGCCACGTCTCGCCGCCGACCATAGCCTGTCCTTTGCTCATGCTAGTATAGGATCCTTCCCATATGACACTTCCAACACACTTAACCCAGCCCTTCGGAATCTAAGTGTGAGGACTCATAGGTTTTGTCCGGCGGTTTATGGTGGAACCTTCAATCCTCCTCCTTATCTTTCATAGAGTTTGAGCGAGGACCCGGGTCAGGGGTGACCAACACACTATCCCCTCATGCATGACGGAGTCATCTCCGTCGATGAGGTATCCAGTACTAATATGAGCAAACTATATGGCTAAGCCTTTCCCATATGTGGTGGATGTGGTCGCACAGGGTATCGGATGGTTGACGTAAGTACAAGGACACACTGTGCATTTTTCATAAACATCACCATTTTTCCTCTTCTCCATTCCAACACCGACATCTCGGTATTTCATAATCTCACAAGTAATTTCAAAGGAGTTTTGAACAAAACATAATTGTTTTTCCCATCCTATAATTTGATATAACTATCTTTATTTCTACATAGGTGGCAAAATAATTTCCATATACTTTTGAAATGGGTTTTATAAATCTTGCTTTGAGAGTAAAACATGTTATGAAAGTAGATGCATATGTTTGTAGTGCAAGCTCAGAGAATAGCTTGCCTTGCTTGGCAAAGTGATCTTGCTCTTGTTCTTCAATTTCAGCAAACTCTCCTTCCTCGATATATCCGTCAACGTTTTCGTCTAATTAATAAACAAACAATGCAAACAATCACTAAGCTATACAAGCAATCATCTCAACACAACAATCAAGAACATCACACATAGATGCTGCACACATCAAACCATACAATTTGGTTTCAAAATATTTGAATTAACATCATTTATTTGTTCAACATTATGGCAGAAACTTGTAACATGTTTAATTCACAACTTGAGTTCTGTTGGTCACAAAAATACAAACTAAAATTCTATGGAAAGCTACTGATGTGTAGAAGACAACACAATTGATTTGGATTAATTGGAGTTACCAAACTCCCTACACATTTGTTTGAATCCAGAAGCTTAATTAATCAAGTTTTGGCTACCATTTAAATTCTATTTCTTCAAAAATTAAATCCTTTTAGGGGTGACTAAACATGACTAAATGTGACCTAACAAAATTGGTCCTAATTCATTTGGGTTTACCAATTAACATATTTAAATGTTTGAGTGCAGAAGGGTATTTAAACTTCAACTGAATACTAAACAAATACTACTGCACAATTAATTCTACCAAAATTAGGGAAGCTAATACATGGCAGTACTAAGCTAGAAAAATTGGTTTGGAATTATTTGGACTAACAGAGTATCAGAAACAAACAAGTTTAGAATTTAAACCTTCTGTAGTATTTTTAATAATACTTTTTATTTATTTAATTAAATGACATGAGACCAATTGGGTTCGTTAAACATTTTTATAAGCTTTCCAGAACAATTGAGTTTGATTTATTTGGATTCATAAATCTGGAGATATTGATTTTCTAATTTGATGCCAGTATTGAAATTTGCAGAGAATTTAAATTAAGAAAATCCACTGCTCTGGATAATGTTGAAAGTTATGACAGGTGGGGCCTACACGTCAGCGACAGAGTGTGCGGTTGGAAATTAATAAAACGCTGACGGGTGGGGTCCACACGTCAGCCTCTCTATTTTAAACGAAGGGGTACGCTGCCGTGGATTTAGATCCAACGGCCCACGTTTGCCCACGTCGACGGCAAATGCCGGCGACCTAAAACGAGCGGCGCTGCCGCGCCGGCGACGGCGAGGTGGATGAACCTCTCACCTAGGGGGCTCGGGAGGGCACGGTGAGGACGCGAATCGACGGCGGCGGCGTGGGGAAGCTTGCTGGCCGAGTTGTGCTTGCTGGGGTGGCGTGAAGCGGCGACGGCAAGGTGTCGGACTTCCACGGCCCCAGCAACAAACTCCGGCGAGCTCCTGGGGTCGCGCCTGTGCACGAAAAAGAGGGAAGAAGGTCTCTGGTGAGTGCGGTGTCCAGGAGGAAGAGAGTACGGGCCAGAGGGGAGAGAATGGGGTAGCAAGGCGCTGCGGCCATGACCGACCTTGACGGCGGCAGTGGCTGCGGCGGTGCACGGCCTCCCGCAGTGCACAGACGAATCGAGAGGGAGGAGTGAGGGAGTGAGGTGGTGTAGTGCTTCCAGAGGGGTGCGGGGGTGGTTTTATAGGGCAGGGGCCGGCGTTCGTGGACGAGGCGCACGGCGACATCCATGGCGCACGGGAGTGGATCAATTCCGCGGCGATGGTGCGAGGGACGTGGACGCGCGGTGTCAAGCGGGGTCCGGACACGTTCTAGAAGGGTTCGGCCAAGTCGTGCGTGTCGAGGTGCAGCGAGTGCGGTGAATTTGGGTCGGCGACGGCGAGCTTGCCACGGCGATGCGGAGGGGACAAGGGCGGCGTCGGGGCAAGGGGGCGTGCTCTGGGCTTCTCCTCTGCGAGCAGAGGTTGCAGAGGCACGGCGAGCGCGGCAGGGGGGGGCCTGGGCGGCTCGGAAATGGCGATGCACGGCACAGCGACACGGCGGCACGTCGGGGCGAGGGAGAGAGGTAGGGGATGACGTTTTTGCAGAAAACCCCCTGCCTCCTCTCTGCTTTCTTTTTATTTCTGTTTCAGTCCTTCTGTTAAATCCAGTAGCACTTCTTGAATTTATTTGAGGCAGTAAATCACTTTAGAAAAATTTGCAAAAATTTGTGGGGCCTTCCCATAACATGTAGAAGCTCCACAAAATTTGGCTTTGCAAAATAAAATGTTTTGCAACATTTTCTTTCATAGTACTTTGTTTATGTTATTTTAATTTATTTCAATTTGTTTTTATTTTAGAATTTTAAAACTAGTTCAAAAATAATATTTGAGAGGGAAAGTGGTAGGAACAAAATGGGGAGTGTTTACATTACATCTCCACTGACTTTGGTTTGAAAAATAATTGAGTTTGTCACTTTGAGATTTTTAAGTGACAACTTGTCAATTTTATTTTCTTGCTTTGATTTTTATTTTGTTTTCTTTCTTTCTTACTAGTGTTCACTAGAGCAAACACTCACACAAACAGCAAGAACAACAACTCAAGTAACAAGAAGCAATTAACATACAATAAACAACAAAAAGTTTTTGTTGGCTCTCATTTTTGGAATATAATCCTGATAATAATTTTTGGGATGTTACACCGCGCAATTGCCAGATAGTGCGGACGTGGGAGGCACGTCATGCAGACCGCGCTTTCCTCAGCATTTTCGCCGGCGCGGGCGAAGCGCAGCGGCGGCGGCGCCTAACGTGGCAAGGATCGCCGCCGGCAGCATGTAATTCTAGGGTAGGAAAAACGCTGCACATCTTTGTGCACGAGAAGCAGATGACTAAGGAATAACCTGAGAGAATTGGCGTTCCGTTGACTCCGGTGACGACGTCGTCATGTCGCCGTGAGGACGATGAGGGAGCTCAGATCCGATGGCGAACAAACTCGCCGCGGTGATTGCGTTTAGGTTGGGGGTCCTGGGTAGTTATGAAGAGAGTTTAGCGGGAAGGTTAAAAGGATGCTTTTCGGTTTTGGTGGGAACAAAAAAATTCGCAGAGACGTACGGGCCTTTTAGCGGGAGGTTTTTGAATTTTTGGCCAAAACTACATTGGTGGGAACGTAATTATTTGTTGACTGGTTTTTTAATTAAGAAAAAATAAATAAGTTTGGAAATTAATATTTGGAAGCAATATTTGAAAGTAATATTAGTGTAATTTTTGTGTTTGATGATTAGGATGGAAGGAACAAATGGAGGCACTAGAAGATACAAGAATGACTGACATGAAATTGAACCACGACTTATGAATTGTAGACATGAGATAGGTAACTTAATTTGTTTCTGAATGAGATTGTTAAACAGTACTGAAACCATGGTTTTATACCTTGTTGCACCCACCCTATGCACTCACTTAGTGATGTGTGGCTTGATCATGGGCTGCTCGTCGACGACCATGGCCTATTAGGGAGCAATGTGAGGCTACAAACTTTTTTGTGAGTGTGCAGCTAATGTAAGTGTGCCCAAATGTGATACCATAGTCAGATAATTTTCCGAAAGGCCTTGAACCTTCAAAGTAGGGGTGAAAACATGTAATGCCCCTGAACAATTATGTCATGCATCTAATTAGCTGTTAGTAATGTCTGCAAACGTCAAATTGCCACTGAAAAAATAGAGAAGACCAATAATCTTCATTGTAGATGCAGACATCACAGGGTTTTGGTGATCAATGCACCGAAGCACATCAATGCAAAGGGTTTTGGTGATCAATGTACTCAAGCACATCACTGTTGCCCCTACGATAATTACAGTCATCCATGTGTTCATGATCTGATGCGAATGTCTTGGTTGGCAGACTACTACAACCAGGGCGACACCGCCTGCATCACAATCTTCACGTCCAAGTGGCGGTTACGGGTGCTCCTAAGTGTAATGAGAAGAGCTTGCATTTCCTTTAAATGCTTGCCTTCAAGGAACTGCCGCCATGCATTCCTGACAAACATAATGCGGCCGTCACTGTCCGTGTTGTATGGAACGGTGGTGAACGCCCCTGGCGCTCCGAGGCAGCATCTGCAGCAATATAAAAGTTAAATAGATGGAAAAGAGGGCTTACAACAAAAAGGTTACTGTTTGATGATGAAACATTAATATAAAAATGTAAACAAGTAGTACCCACTAATCAGTTCTACTTGATCAAAGTTGAGCAATCAGGTTGTTTAGCACATTATTTGAAAAGATAAAACATTCAGTGGGAGCTCAAATTTTACCATGTCCAGTGAACATATGCACCAAGAGCACTTGAGGTACTACAACCCATCTACTAGACCTTTGATTCACAAATTTAACTAGCTGCAGGGTCATAGCTCACACACTCTGCCGGAGTTAATAACTGAAGTGATGGAGGACTAAATAACTGAAGTGGTGGTGTGGGTCGATGAAGCGTACCAGTTTGTCCGATGGAGCGTCTTGTAGGGGCATGTAGAACTCAAAGTCTGACAACTCCATCTTAACAGATCCCTCTGTTCATCATATAAAAAAATGCAGCTAAATTTCCGGTAACATACTGTAGAATTGACATTTTGGTTATAGAGTGCACGTACCGTAGGTCGCGTCGTATTGCATGCGGCACATGCTCAGGTCGAAAATCTTGACTGTGATAACATCGTGGCCGTCGTAACTGCAGAACAGAATATACATTTGCTGCAGGCCGTACGTCCGGGCGAAACACTCCCAGCCGCACTTGAGGAACATGCGGCCAGTGCTGTCGAACCACACTTCCATGTCCCAGGTGGTGCTACGCCGATTGCCAACCTCACGCAGCTTCAGTTCACGGGGTTTACGGTCCTCCAGCAAGTCCGCGAACTTCCTAGGCAGCAACTGCAGCAAAGGATAGAGCAGGCCATGAACATCATTACACCTAATCTGACAAAAAATGACACCTAAACTGAGTACCATACCAATTTGTCCGATGAAGCATCGTTTAATACAGCGAAGAACTCGCAGTCCATCGTATGCAAGGCCGCCTGTTGATCGTACAAAAAAGTCTGACTTCAGTTACATCTAGCAGACACGCCAAAACAGCAAGGTTCCGAAACATGACTAAATGCATTCTAGCACCAGCAAGGTTCACTAGAAATTTAGGACTAAATGCAGTCTAGCAGCAGCAAGGTTCAAAGACATTCATATAAGTGCAATTTAAATTTGACATGCATACAAGAATTTCATGGAAGTACGGAACTGCAATTAACATGAGAGAAAATCATTTGTGAAGGTTCAGAGCGATCTAAATTAGTCATTCTAGTGCCATTTGTATCTATACATAGCACAATCGTACCGTCGTTCACACCATATACTTCCTAAGGAAGCGAGTTCTGGTGTGGCAGGGGATGATGTGAAGAACAACATAATTCACATTAGAAAATATACTTGTATGACACAGAAATGGGTTGCAGACAATCAATTGTACTGCTGAAGAGTGAAAAGGGAAATTACTAAAAATAGCTACTGGTCATAAAAAGGGCTCACATAAATTGTACTGCTGAAGAGTAAAAAGGGAAATTACTAAAAATAGCTACTGGTCCTAAAAAGGGCTCACATAAATTGTACTGCTGAAGAGTACAAAAAGGGAAATTACTAAAAATAGCTACTGGTCCTAAAAAGGGCAGTGTGAGTACCAAAGCTCTTAGTTTCAACATCACAAAGTACCTACCTAGAAAAAGACACACACAACACCAGCTACCAACATCAATTGGGCGCCTGGAACTATCAAAATTACATGAAGGTACAGTCCAACATCTCAATCAGGGGCGGAGGCAGAAACACTAAATTATCAGAGTTAGGGGGGCCGGTTTAAGCAAAAGATCTATTATATTATTAAGACAACAAACAATCAACGGTGAAGATTGATTTATTTAAGGTTACGATTTTTCAGCGGTCAAGATGATTCGATAGACTTGCGCGCAACCTAACCTGTAGCATATCGGGACTCTTTGTACCGGCAATCATGAATATTCGCTGCACCGTATATTACCTAAGCCAAGGCCGCGCCGCCGCGCCTGTTGCGCCAGTCGCCGTGCCTATTGCTGCCGTACATCGCCGACGCGTCCTAGCACAGCGCCGCCGCTTTTCGCGCCGACGTTTTTTGTGTGGCTGTCCGAGGTCATATCCATCAAGAGCTGCCCCTGTGAATTTGTGCCATGGTTGCTCGAGATCTGTTCTTCCAATATGATTTTCCCATCCATCAGCTCTGCCTACAGATAATTGAGTGTGCGGTGTCATCACGCGCCATTGTAGCAGCCGAGATCAGATTGGTGCTAGGACTCGCACAAACTGCAGATCTCCACCAGCATCTCGGTGATACAACCAGATGGCCACCAACCACACACGAACGCGTCATCTGATCATTGTTGCTGACCGCTGGGTGACGAAGCCTGAGCCCTCACGAAGAGTACCGCCGGTGTTCTTGAATCCATGTCAGTCGAGGCGCCGTGTGATACACGTTCAGAGAGAGGCACCTGCTTGATTTCAGGCTGCCGGACGATCAGCAGTTAGTATCACATGCGGATACGAAGTAGGTGCGGACGTCATCTAATCATTATTAGTGATTAGTGATGTTCCTTGGCTAACCGTGAGATCTCACCTTCGTTTTACATGGATTTTGCAGCAAATAGGAAGCACCGACCTTCGTGAAACAAGCTACATGCGTACACACTGAGTCCTAGGTTTGGTCGTCTCTCCCTTCTCATCGTTACATAAGAAATCAATATTTCCATGTTTTATGTGGGGCTAGATGAAATTGATTATATAACTGACCACACATGTTGTACGTAATTGCTCTACTGATTGATGTATGTGTTTTTAACGAAAATACACAAATTCAGGCTCGCAGTCTATATCACTTCAGATTGCCATACATATAGATGAATTCTACTTTGAGGCGAACGTTTTTGTATAGATAAAATACTTTTGGAGTATGCTGCAGACAACAGAGACTTGGACCAGCTGCGGGAATTCTACGAGTAAGTTGTTCGGTTGATAAATTATACTCCGTATATATGATGCACTTATGCGGCCATTTGATTTCCTAACAAACAATATTTTGCTTCATATATATGATGCACACAAAAAATCCTTGGTCGCAGATTTCTGAATGATCAAAAAATTGCAGCTACTTCTGCTTGCGCCTTAGCTCAGCCCGTGTTTATATATTTCATCAGGTGTAAGATATTTTCTGGTAATGGGTTGTGGACTACATCAACATACAACTTCTACCTAATCATTTTGGAGGATGTCAGGTATTTTTTGCTTCTTGCCTTTTTTCTGTTTGCTCAAACCAATAGGTTAGTTGGTCGTAGATCTAAGGTTAATATATTATATAGATGTTTGTCGTCCGGAAGTCCGGAAAGGATCAGAGGGAGAAAATGTTGAGACATGTACAAGGTCAAGAGAGGTAAAGAAAAATTACAAGAGCAATTATACACAAGCCGAAATCATTCATCTCTATGTAACCTTGACAATGTAGGAACTAAGAATCGTCTCCATTTATTTTTAACAGAAATGACTTATCATGTAGCAAAGATAAGATCAGTAAGCTCAAAGGTATAGCCATTTTGCACTTTTAAAAAAGGCCGAGGTCCACGGTGAGGATGTAAACTGCTTCCCAGTATTACGGACAACAAGAACACTCACAGAAATAAGTGAGAACAATTTTTCAGGACAGTGTCGTAATAAAGCACCTGTTATACCTAAATCAAGGTGCCAGTTACGATGCGACATCATTTAAAAATTATTTAACATATCAACCATGCCATGTTGAACACGTTGGTGCCCCCAATGGTTCCAGAAATAAAATAGAGCAAGAGGGTGTATTACGCGAAACGTTGGGTCATCTGAATAAATCATGGGACGACCATTGACTATTGTAAGATCTAAAAGTGAGGAATTTTGAGGGGACAAAAATCAGGATGACAATCAGATATGACACTTGACAATGAGTAATTTTATCTGGTCCTTGATCCTTTGATACGAAACCGAGAGAGCTTTTCATAAGCTACAAACCGTGAGCTCATTAGATTGCTAATAGTCAAACTCTGTTAGTTAAATCAATTTTCACCAAGTTAGTATCCTTAAAAAAAGTCAGCGAGTTGGTAAATTCATGCCGTGGTATCTGCATGCATAACTGTCCTTTTCGTTTCAGGTTTTTCAGTTTTCTTCAAGTTTGTCCATCCTTTGTTGCACATATATCATGTCAGTGAACGGGAATCAGTTTTATAACTTATATTGGAATATATTTTTCACTCCCCGTGCCATTAAAATTTATCTTTCGCATTGATTTTCTACAAATATTTTTCAATGTTATATCAGCATACATACGCATTGATATATCATTCGAACTATATATTGAAAATAGTAACGGCACCAACCATAAACTTTGTAAAAATAGATTGATTGTTTGTTCAATTCATCCCAATAAATATATTGGCAGGCCACAAAAGAAGATCCATTGCGTATGCAGGATGCAAGGCTGGATTTGAACTAAGATGGTAAGATCTCTACATCCATGCAAGAACCATATGGAGAGCCCAACGGATTAAAATAAGACCTTTTGGCTCTTACCGTAAGGAAGATTTTTTTACATGAAGGCGTCTTGATGAGCCGGACATGAAAGGCCATAAAAGATGTGTCCAAGGTACACAATCATATTACCTATGTTTGCATTGCACTTAATATTTGTTGTAAGTGCTAAGATTTAGCTATCTAATTCAGTTCAAATTGTTTCATGGTCATATTATTTGTACTGTTCCTTGGAAGAATTGGAAAAAAAAATACATTCATTTTCTCCAGGGATGAGCATGTAACCTTATGCAACCATATAATATACAGGTGCAAATTATATTATTTATTTCTGACAGTTTACTGTTTTTCGTTCTGTAACTTTGGTAATTCTAAATTAAAAATTTCTTGGTGCACTTAATACAGGTTCTTTATTCTGTAGTTAGTCAAGTGACGATGCAACTAATTTCCCTACAGTCCTATTTTTACTTGGTATGCTACACAGAAAAAACCTTTTATTTTCAAGTGGGGGAGTGGCAACTACGGATACTTTTGTCAAGAGAGCAAACGATGGCTGCTACTTTGCTTGCAAGACATGCTCGAAACAGCAACTAAAGTCTCCTGCCTCTGTTCACGTAAAACAATACACATCCTTTTTTTTATACTTCATTTGTTCTTCCCTTCTTCAGTTTTCAAATCATTATAGATAATGTTTTGTGGAATACATGAATGCAGAATTTTAGTAAAAGAGTTTGTGCGCTCCTTTCTTTTCTCTATTTGCTCAAAAAATTGGTCATTGTTCACAAACATTTAGTAAAGCAATAATTTACATGCTTATTTATACTGCTCCCTGCAATAAATATTGAAAAATATGTGGGATACTCAGACATTTCATGATAAAATAGTTAGAAGAAGTCCACCATTTCAGAATAATTCTGTGGTAACCATATTATAATTCGAAATATGCGCTCTATATTGGAACATGTAGACTATTTCTTAAATTATACAAACTCATTTGAAATAAAAGAGCTTACGATCGACCTTTATGGATGCACAAATTTAAATTACAAGGTTATAAGATTTTTTTTAAAAAATACTAGCAGTATGTAAATTACTCCATGGAAGAAATACACTGTGGACAAACTGATAACGTGCATGGATATAGTCTAACACACGTGATTAACTACACAAAATATATGCCTCATACACGCCTTAGTCACGTGCATCGACATATGCATACGAAATGGAAATATATCAAATACATAGTTATAAGAGTTTTCATACAGAATGTTCTCGCGAAATCCTTCAATAATTTAACCTATTTCTTGAAGTCAAACATGCTGATATTGATATGTCTCCAGCCTATCATTAATAATGAATTAAATCATATGGTTCTACTGAAGATAATTCATTTTTAATCATTAGGTAATGTCACTAACGAATCCTGGTATATCTTTTTCTTAGAACAATGCAGGAGTGTTGCATGTATTATATTAGAAAGGAGAGAAAGCCGAAAAGAAACGGCTGAAAGTCTTACAGATACGACCAAGGCCAAGAGGAGAGAGAAAAATTCCAAATACAACAACCATGTCTGGCTAAAAAGCATAAAACCATGTTAGAGATCGCCTGCAAGAGTTGGAAGAATTAATCATGAGTTAATTAGACATGGAAGAATTACTCATGAGTTATTAATGAGAAAAGGTAATTTTTCGAGTTTGTGGAACAAGTTGACTAGAATACGAGTTGATGTAGTCATTTCTTGCATAATATAACTGGGTGCAATAATCAATGAAGTTACTCGGTTTCTTATTGACAACATTTACAGAAGTTCGGTTACCACGATAGGAACAAGTGACAAGTAACGAGGCTCACAAGATGGTATTCAGAATAAAAATAGTACATTAGTTATCAAGATAGAAATAATTTCATAACTAGCCGCGCAATTGCGCGGGCCACCCAGCTAGTTCTAGAGAAATTACTGTTCCCCTGTCTCCGCCACTGATCTCAATCAGATGCATGTAAGTACAATCTCAATCAGTAATAAACGTGTAACACACCAATCAATCATGAATGACATCGAACATAAATACGTGCTACCATCTATATCTAGCACCAGATCGCACAACTCTTTCCTGTCGAGACAAGTAGGACACTTGGAAACGAAAAGAAAATCCGTGTTTGAACTCAAATCGTTCTGCAATCGCATCCAGAAGAAAAGAAGTGGTAACCTGAGTGCCGCCCGCGATGGATCTTTGGTGAATCGCCGCGACGTGGGTCAATCTACAGCGCGATGACGACACGGGCGACGACGGCGGTCGAGAGAATGCGGCGGCACAGAGAGGGATGGTGAGCGAGGGGCGGCGAGGTCGAGAGATGGATGGCGGCGGCGGCGGTGGTCTCCCTCCTCTGCCGAAAGAGGGTTTTCTCAGAGTAAATTTTGGTGGGTAAATTTTGGTTTTCTCCCTCCTCCCCTGCTTTCTCCCCTGCTCTCTCCTCTATTTCTCCACTGCCCTATGTTACGATTTTTTCAATCGGGTTTAAAAACAATCAAATCTTGTACTGCTATTAAAATATGAAAATCTGTTGTTATGTATGATAGTACAACTTCCATATTAGTGTGTTCAAATCAGTGATAAAACCAGGTTTGACACAACTGGCGATGTCATTCGTCCGGGCACGCTATTACCGATCTAGGTCATTTGGGTCAAGAAGTGGCGATGTCACTCGTACGGGCACGCTATTACCGATCTAGGTCATTTGGGTCCACAACTGGCGATGTCACTCGTCCGGGCACGCTATTACCGATCTAGGTCATCTGGGTCAAGAAGTGGCGATGTCACTCGTCCGGGCACGCTATTACCGATCTAGGTCATCTGGGTCCACAACTGGCGATGTCATTGGTCCGGGCACGCTATTACCGATCTAGGTCATCTGGGTCAAAAAGTGGCGAGGTCATTCGTCCGACCACGCTATTACCGATCTAGGTCATCTGGGTCCACAACTGGCGATGTCATTCGTCCGGGCACGCTATTACCGATCTAGGTCATCTGGGTCCACAACTGGCGATGTCATTCGTCCGACCACGCTATTACCGATCTAGGTCATCTGGGTCCGCACCCACCCTATGTCATTCGTCCGGGCACGCTATTACCGATCTAGGTCATTTGGGTCAAGAAGTGGCGATGTCACTCGTCCGGGCACGCTATTACCGATCTAGGTCATTTGGGTCAAGAAGTGGCGATTCACTCGTATGGGCACGCTATTACCGATCTAGGTCATTTGGGTCAAGAAGTGGCGATGTCACTCGTACGGGCACGCTATTACCGATCTAGGACATTTGGGTCCACAACTGGCGATGTCACTCGTCCGGGCACGCTATTACCGTTCTAGGTCATCTGGGTCAAGAAGTGGCGATGTCACTCGTACGGGCACGCTATTACCGATCTAGGTCATTTGGGTCAAGAAGTGGCGATGTCACTCGTACGGGCACGCTATTACCGATCTAGGTCATTTGGGTCCACAACTGGCGATGTCACTCGTCCGGGCACGCTATTACCGTTCTAGGTCATCTGGGTCAAGAAGTGGCGATGTCACTCGTCCGGGCACGCTATTACCGATCTAGGTCATCTGGGTCCACAACTGGCGATGTCATTGGTCCGGGCACGCTATTACCGATCTAGGTCATCTGGGTCAAAAAGTGGCGAGGTCATTCGTCCGACCACGCTATTACCGATCTAGGTCATCTGGGTCCACAACTGGCGATGTCATTCGTCCGGGCACGCTATTACCGATTTAGGTCATCTGGGTCCACAACTGGCGATGTCATTCGTAGGGGCACGCTATTACCGATCTAGGTCATCTAGGTCAAAAAGTGGCGAGGTCATTCGTCCGACCACGCTATTACCGATCTAGGTCATCTGGGTCCACAACTGGCGATGTCATTCGTAGGGGCACGCTATTACCGATTTAGGTCATCTGGGTCCACAACTGGCGATGTCATTCGTAGGGGCACGCTATTACCGATCTAGGTCATATGGGTCAAAAAGTGGCGAGTTCATTCGTCCGACCACGCTATTACCGATCTAGGTCATCTGGGTCCACAACTGGCGATGTCATTCGTAGGGGCACGCTATTACCGATCTAGGTCATCTGGGTCAAAAAGTGGCGAGGTCATTCGTCCGACCACGCTATTACCGATCTAGGTCATCTGGGTCCACAACTGGCGATGTCATTCGTAGGGGCACGCTATTACCGATTTAGGTCATCTGGGTCCACAACTGGCGATGTCATTCGTAGGGGCACGCTATTACCGATCTAGGTCATCTGGGTCCACAACTGGCGATGTCATTTGTCCGGGCACGCTATTATCGATCTAGGTCATCTGGGTCAATAGGGGTGTAAACGGATCGGATCGGATCGGATTTTGCCTCTACCATATCCTTTACCATATTTTTTTCTCGGATTCGGATCGGATCGGATAATGAACGGTTGCGGATTCGGGGGCGGATAGATATAATCACGGATTCGGGTGCGGATCGGATAATGAACAGTTTGGAAATTAATATTTGGAAGCAATATTTGAAAATAACTTCACAACCCACTTTGACAAGCATAGTCGAACCAGCAGCTTAAAACACATGTCACAGCATCACTACATAATTACAATACTTAGGCATCATAGCCAACCACTCAGTTCACTTTCACAAAATACACATAAGATCATAAGATCATCAGGCATCACTGTTCAGAAGACTACATATTAACTTAGTACTAAACCACACATTTCATAACCTAGACATATACGTCATATAAACTAGGTACTGACATTCCAGCATCAGTCACATCTTCAGTTAACAGGAAGTTTCTCAATGTGCAGCCTCAGCCCACCATAGCAAGCTTGTGTGAAGTTGAAGAGGACGACATGACCTTCCTGCAGCTTGAACTCCTTAGCAGCTTTCTTCCACTCACCAGTCATTATGGCATTGTTTGTGAACTTGGCCATCTTCATCTTAATGCTGAACGCCCTGGTATTGGCATCAAGGATGGTACACAGAGTTTGAACTGTTGGCAGATGACTCTGCAGGTACTCCTTACTGAACTTAGCTCCAAAGACCTATTATGTATGAACAGTTAGCACATCACATCAAGAACAGCAGTAACATTCACAAATTCAGATAGGCCAGTAGTAATGTCTTACCATCTTGCATTTGTAGTATTGGAACTGGTGAGCTTGTGGACATAGAACTTGATATCTCTGTGGCCACACCTCTCACAGTACTCATCAAGAAAGTCAAGCTGCTGTTTTGTGAGGTACATGTCGTTTCCAAACATGCAAAGCTTGTCAAAGTTCCTGTCAGGAGTGTATAATTCTTCTTTGGGTCCTACAAATAAAGGAAGATAGAACTACATAAGAATACAAGCTAACACGGCAACTATAAGAATACAATCTAGCACAACAACTATAAGAACACAGGAATGTAGGCAATATCATTGTAATGGACATGCAAAACCTCATAAAAGTGCTAGCAAATATAAACAGAAAGAACATGAATGCATTCTTTTACCTCTGAACACTAGTGCCTCAGATCCATCAGCGTTGTTCTGTGGAGGAACCTCATCAGCCTCAGGAACCTCATCATCAGTTGATTCAGCAAAGTCCTTTATCAGCAAATCAATGAAATAAGCAAGCATATATGGGCATAGATCATGATTTTCCCTCAACGCTTCAATCTTTTCTTCAAGTAACTTGGACTTTGGAGGGGTCTTCTTGCAAGCACTGCTACTAGGGATGTCAACAGCTTTCTCAGAAGGCCCTACCAAATGCAACAAACATGTTAATTTTTTGGGGTAATTAATACAAGTGGATCAATTTAGTACAATTGCATAAGTTTTTCTTGCCAAACCTTCATAAAACTTGGCCTTCTTCTTGAAGATTGTAGCAGGATTTTTGTTCTTGAACAGCTCGGCTGTCTCCTTCACATTCCTCGCACGCTCATCTTCGCTATCACTATCATGGACCAGAACGACGTACTTCTGGTCGCTGCTCCCCATTCTACATCAAGGTAAACATAGATATCAAAATGCAGTTACTACAACAGATGGGGAATCACTAGTGCAGTTACTAAATAAACTACTGGATCTACTGAAATCACTAGCAAATTTTTTCTCTAAATTTGAAGTCTGAATTTGGCAGAAATCTTATATTTTCTATGAATACATTAGCAAGTGGATTCAGTTACTAGAACAGATGGGGAATCAGTAGTGCAGTTACTAGTGCAGTTACTATAACAGATGGGAATCTGAGCGTAGGGATTTAGGGTTACAATAACAGACTGAATCCAAATTGGTGCTAGGGGTAGTAGTAATCCAAATGCATTACTGAATACCTATTCTTCTACTGAATCACTACTGCAACAACTAAATTTTCACTACTGCAACAAGAACAGTACGAGCCACTCTGAATCTACTAAATCCCCCATCATCTACTCCGAATCTAAAAAAACTAGATGCATCTAGTTTGAATGTAAGAATATACATAGCATGCAGTATCATCTACCCCGACCATCTCTCTGGATCTGCAATTCTTGAGCAGAAATCAAATACCCGAGGCGCTGGCTTACCCGAGGCGAAGTTGTCCACTGACGAACTACTACGGAGAAGATGGTCGCCGGCGGCTTGCCGGTGGCTCGCAGATGCGGTGGAGTAGATGGAGCAGAGCAGAGGAGAGGAGAGGAAAAGGCGGAGCAGAATGAAATGGAAGAGGCGGAGTTGCCTGTACGGTGGAGTTCAAGTAATTTAGGGGCACTTCTTAGTGTTGGTAATGAATTATTGTGTTCGTGCCGGGTCCAATGGTGAGTGGCCGGTGACGAGAGAGGTGGCGGCGGTGAATGACGTACGTGGTGAGACGTGGCGGCTGCTTGAGGAGGGGTCGGGCTTGGTTTTGGTGCAGTCAATTACACGGTAGTTCGTATTTGCTGGTACATCTGCAGACAATCAATTGTAGTGTTAGAAATGGGTTGCAGACAATCAATTGTACTGTTGAAGACAATGTTTTGCTGGTACATCTGCAGTTCGTATTTTCTTCCGTGTGGTCATGTGCTTTCGGCTCGATGTTTTCAACAAACCCATGTTGTTTTGACCCCACTATGTTTCACAAATGTCAAAATGCCCTACTATGTGCACCTTTCTTCAAAGAAAATGCCAAAATGCCAAAACTCTGTCACATCCTATGGTACATAATTCCTACATGATTATACAAACATTGCATGACTCATGTGAGTTTAAATGATTTTAACACGATTTTGACCAATTTTCATACATTTTTTCTAATTTCTGGCATTTTTCTTAAAAGAAAATGATATGCACACTTATAATTGTCAGAAAAATCTCAAAATCTGCAAGCCCACCTAGTATGTGTGCATTACCACCCACAAAAAATTTGAGGCCGATCTGGATCTCCTATGTGCACCTTTCTTCATAGATGCCCCATAAGCGACATGAACGATGTCGACCAAACCCATGTAGTTTTGACCCCATTAGGTTTCACAAGTGCTATGCAAAATAGATAGCCCACAATCATGATCCTTGCCTGTCCGGGCACAATATTATCGATCTAGGTCATCTGGGTCAAGAAGTAGCGATGTCATTCGTCCGGGCACGCTATTACCGATCTAGGTCATCTGGGTCCACAACTGGCGATGTCATTCGTACGGGCACGCTTTTACCGTTCTAGGCCATCTGGGTCAAGAAGTGGCGATGTCACTCGTCCGGGCACGCTATTACCGATCTTGGTCATCTGGGTCCACAACTGGCGATGTCATTTGTCCGGGCACGCTATTATCGATCTAGGTCATCTGGGTCAACAAGTGGCGATGTCACTCCTCCGGGCACGCTATTACCGATCTAGGTCATTTGGGTCCACAACTGGCGATGTCACTCGTCCGGGCACGCTATTACCGTTCTAGGTCATCTGGGTCAAGAAGTGGCGATGTCACTCGTCCGGGCACGCTATTACCGATCTAGGTCATTTGGGTCAAGAAGTGGCGATGTCACTCGTACGGGCACGCTATTACCGATCTAGGTCATTGGGGTTAAGAAGTGGCGATGTCACTCGTACGGGCACACTATTACCGATCTAGGTCATCTGGGTCAAGAAGTGGCGATGTCACTCGTACGGGCACGCTATTACCGATCTAGGTCATATGGGTCCACCACTGGCGAGGTCACTCGTACGGGCATGCTATTACCGATCTAGGTCATATGGGTCCACAACTGGCGAGGTCATTCATCCAAGCACGCTATTACCGATCTCGTCGATGAAGACTAGTGGCGTTGATTAAATTTCTGGGAAACAAAAACATTTGAGATAAAACATTTTATTTCGAAGTAATTTTAGTACTAATTATTGTTTTTTATCGTGTAATATTTGTGACATCAATACTGTCAATCGTCCTGAATTTCTTGTATGCGTTCCTAAGCCATCGTTTTTATGATTGCCTCCATAAAGTGTGGCAAGATTTCTATTGAAGCTACAAGTCTATTATGGTTCATGTATGGGAATGATTTGTTTATAAAACTGATAAAATATTTGGTTATTTATCGAATTACCCTTACAGCCCTCAATCTACTCAGTTTTGCCTCCATAAATGTATCAAAACCGAATAATGCACTAGCAGTTATAAATCCCTGCTAGTACAGATCTATATCGAACCGAATAATGCACTGCTTCATTCCTGAAAATGAATCAAAATTTAATATTGTTTAGCACGCAAACCATAATACAACAGCCCAAAAAAATATTATGATAAATTGTTATACCTGACTGAAGTAATTAGTAACCAATCTCATATCTGTATCATTGTCAAGCCTATGATTCATAGAATAAAAAAAGAAATGAAAAATCAAATTCATATAAAAAAATATCAACTGAAAAATAAACCTAATATAGGACTTGCGTAGAAAAATAATGAAACCGCTAGCAGTTACAAATTCCTTATAAACAGTGAACAATTAGATGAAAGACAATTAATTGAACCGCTGCACAAATAAAAAAAGGAACCGCTTCTTGACGATCCGCCGCCGTGGGCATGGGAGGGGAAGTGGCACCCATTGACCGGTGGGAACGCGGCAGAACGAAAAAGAGAGCCGCCGCGTTGTCTCCTCGCCTCCTTCGCCTAGTAGTCTCCACCACTATCCTCTCGCCTCTGCACCACTACCCAAAAACCCCCACGATGTCACTTCTCGCCGCCGGCCAGCGTGTCCTCTCTAGTCTCCACCCTCCTCTCGCCACGAGCAGTCTCCACCATTATCCTCTCGCCTCCACCACGTCCTCTCGCCTCTCCTTCACGCGCCTCTCTCTCTCTTCCCCTCCACCATGGGAGCCAACTCGAGCTTCGATGATCCCAATGTTTGGGTAGGCATCGACGACGGCAAGGAAACGACGGAGACCAGCCATGAGCGTGCTCACGGCGACACATGGATCGAGGCGGTGTACACGAACGAGCAACCGTGGATCTAATCCTCGAGAAGTACGAGTGTTGGCTCGCGGAAGAGGAGATCAAGTTCGTCGGCCTAGATATCGAGTACAACGGTTCGCAGAGGAAGGTGGCGGTGATGCAGCTCGCCATGAGGGAGCATGTGCTCGTCTTTCACAGGATCAGGTACTATCATTTCCCCAAAATAATTTGTTGAAGTCTGAGAGTACGTCGACCTTATCTGTTCTTGAGAGTGCCAAGAGTCTTATTTATTTATTTATTTTTGGTATCAACTACGAACAGCACATGCGCGCAATGAAATTAAAATCTGGTCTGTTAATTTGGCAACCATTGTTCTGACGGTATTTGGCATGCAAGATTAATCTGCAAATTTTCTTGTGTGGTCAAAGTTCTTCCTATATACTAGTTCCCCAACATGTACAGTGCTTAGCAATGTGTACTAGTTCCCCAACATTTGGCATGCTAGATTGATCTGCAAATGTACAGTCGTTCCCCAACATTTAATTAGTGTTTAGCTACTATACGTATTATTATTTAGTTGTTCAACTAATTAAATTGTTCACTACACTGCATATATATAATATAAATCAAGTTCCTAGTCCCATATTAACTGCATTTTTGCGTTATGATATATATGTAGGTGTAAAACGGGTGTTCCACGCAGCCTAAAGGATTTTCTGGAGAAGAAGAACATTACTTTCGTTGGGGTGGACATAAGAGGGGACAGACGAGTGCTTAGTAGGGATGGCCTGCACATTCCTGTCGAGTACCACATCGACATCCAGGACATCTACAAGATTGAAGGTGCTACACACGGCAGGGCTGGAATGGCAGCTATGGCTGGGAAGCTCATCAACAAAAAGTTCTTGACGATGAAGGAAGGTATGCAGGATAACGTGCACAAACACGAAGGGCATTCGTACTGGGAATGGAAGCCACTTGCAGAGAAAAACCTGAAGTACGCTATCTTGGATGGATATATCACCTACGAACTGTATCGCGTTATCAGCCTAGTGAACAAGGGACAGGTTCACCTGCAGAATGTGGCAGCGCACATCCCACGACCCATGAAGAAGACCATTCAGCTTCAGCAGCCAAGTGAGGGCTGGGAGGTGGCAGCTTCTACATCCTACAACCCCTACAAGAGGATCAAGAGCAACTGCTGGGAGTCCTGGGACTAGGACAAGAGATGTCCCTATTCCAGCAACATGTCGTTGTCTTACAATATATGTTTATGTTGTATATATGCATGTGTGAAGAACTGAAGACCTACTATGTCATCTGGCTTTTGGTAATCGTACTACTATGTCTGTGCATATTCTATATACTCATTTTTAGTCACTACTATGTCTACTATATCTAGTATATACTCATTTTGTAATCTATATACTCATAGTATAAGTATATACTACTTAACACTTCTATATATACTCATAGTAGTAGGATTACAAAAGAAGTATGCTTAACACTTCTATATATACTCATAGTAGTAGGATTACAAAAAAAGTATGCTTAACACTGCTTAACACTACAAGATGATAAGTGAGTATATACTACTTGAGATGAGATCGAGTATATACTGCATCTTCTATATACTCATTTTTTTACTACAAGAGAAGTCATCCGGAGAAGTATATACTCACTTTTTTTCTCTCAAAATTAAGATTTTCATGTGGTTCCTTAATAGAAAGGTTTCTGGATGCGCTCGACTCCTGTTGGTGGCACATGAGTTTTTCTCCCGACATACGTGGCAGCATACTAGTAATTTGGAAGTACTATATACTCGCTTTAGTACGGAAGTACTATGTTAGCAGAACAAGTTTTATGTTGCATGTAAATTTGGAAGTACTATATATGTGTGAGTAGAAAGTTTGTGTTTGGATGTTACATTTACGACGCGAAATAAACACTAATTACTGTGTGAATTCGCAATAAAAAAGGGTAACCGTGTGCTGTGTGGGTACATTTACGACGCGAAATTGTACTAACCACTCACTAGTTAGTGGGCCCAAACTAGTAAACCTAATTTTTAATATCTTACTGACAATTTGGCCAGCGCGTCGAATTGTCCCATCGAAACCTACTCTACGCCTCACGGCCTAGACCTACGCAGTTATTACCTCTGCGAAAAACCCTCTTCCTCTTTCACACGCCTCCCTCGTGGTTCACCGCCGCCGCCACGACTCTCGCTGCCACCACGACCACGCAATCTACCGGACGCTCCTCTTCGACCGATGGCGCCAAGCAAAGCCGTGCCTACTCTACGCCTCACTTTTCCTCTTGATAAGCAATGATCGTGATTATCAGATCAAGATCTGATGACTTTCATTTTTTTTGCAGTGTCCAGTTTGTTTTGACAAACTCGGGATGTGTGGCAGTCGGTCGAAGACCATGACACATGATTATTGCGTGATAACCCTTGTAGAGAGATTTGAGGAGAAGACGGTAATGCATCTAACATACTCATGTACACATGGGATTTGATTTATTTGTGGTTATTCACATGTAATATACGTATCAGATCTACCAGTCTTAGTACTCATTGTGTCATGTGTTAATCATTCATGTAATATACGTACCAGATCTAGCTAGCAAAAAGGTTGTGAGTGTGATCTCTATTAGTCATGCACGTGTGTTTTTTTTCAAGAACCTACATGTAATTTTGATACTTGAAGGTACCAATCTGAAACTATGAGTGCATGTTCAGGTCTTTGCAGTACAGGACAATTGCTTCAGTGTCCAATTATAGGAATAAGTACAAACAGTTACTCTTGTAGGATATATATCTACTTCTAGTAAGTCCAATTTTGTACTGGCTCATAATGTAATAAAATGCATGCTCTTATTCAGGTGATCTCTTGCTACATCAGAACATATTTCCTAGACATGCATGCTATTCTGCCATTCGAGAACACAAGTTTTCAAGCTACACTGAAAACCAAGGAAGATTTTTCATTCAATGTTGAGCTTACCAGCATTGATGGGATAACCTATTTGAATGGAGAATCTTGGAAGAATTGGCAGAGTTTACCACTTTAAGGTTGGTATGGAGCTAATATTCAAAACTGACACACGTAGCAGGCAAACTGAGGTCATAACTGGAAATGACTCAATCATCCATCCATGTAAGTTTCCTACTTAATTCAACAAATTTATGTTGTGCACATAACCATGACTATATTACTTGGTTGCGACATGTGTACTCCACTAATTTCAGTTGTATTAAATTTATACAGCATACTACCTGATGTCCCCTGAGAGGCGTCCCATTGTTGACTCACTCTCTAGCACTGATGGGACCATGATTAATTGGAGGATGATGCAGACGGTGATCAACACAGTTGAAAACTTGGATTACCTTGTTTGTTCCACAGAGCTGGAGAGTATGAGGAAGGAGAATTGGTTTTCGGTGTGCTGCATACTCTAAACTGGACAAACAGCGAGAACTACAATAAACACGTGGTAATCATTAAGAACACATCTTCTCTTATGCGCAAAGTACTATGTGAGGCCATATATATACTGTACACTAATTCTATTTTCCTTTATTTTAACATGTTTATTTTCCGCTAGCTGTTCTCTTGACTTTAAGTCTTTGCATGCAACAGAAAATCCCAAGCCGTTTGATTCCTGCACAAATGGAAAAAAATGGTACCATCACAATTGTTTGTCACCCGAGAACTGAGGTGACATCTACATATTCAATTTCTGAGCTTGATGGTCGTATGTGTGTCAGCGGATGGAAAGAGTTCATGGCGAAGGAAAATCATCTCAAGATGGGTGACAAGATGCTGTTCTTGCTCTACCTGGGGACTGAAGGGCTTTACTTGTTTGCTACCCATGTGCCTGAAATTGGTCTGTACTAGGAAGTCAGTGATGATGGTTTCTGTGTCCAACTATGGATGCAGCCCCGTTGCTACGATAAAAATCCGTGTTAAGACTCTATATTAGATTGTCGAATTCCCTGATGTTAAGAAACTACATACCCTTATCGTGCTGCTAGTTGTAATTCTTCGAATTCTAGATGAATTACTACGTTATGTTTTTGAGATTTACTACTTGCGTGATGGCATTTTCTTTTCTATGCCGAGCTTTTCCCTTTTTGCTTTAATTGCTTGTTTATTGAATAATATGGATTCTATAAATGTGAATTAGGGGCAAACCACGCATGCTCAATGAGTATTGTCAATTTTTGATGGACAATTCATTCCGTACTGTAAGATCATTGGACCGGAAACGGACAAAAATAATCGGATAAATAAGCGCGCGAAGAAACATAACTGCATCGCACAAAAATACGCCCATGATTATTTAATCTTTTCGTTGCAATGATTGTTTCTTGAATATCAATACAACAATGCACTTACAAATATATAAATGAATAAATTTAATCAGAAATGGAAATTATTAAAAGTTAATATGTCATTTATAATACTTGAACGTTATTGACAAGGGAAGAACATATTATTCACAAGGCAATGGGCTGTGAAGACAAATTGTACAATCTTTAGGCCCAATCTGGGGGTGGGGCATGGGCCGAGCGAAAGGGCTACGTAGCTCCGCCAGGTCTCCTCCAAACTGCCCTGCCCACACGACGCCGCCGCCCTATTTCCGCTGCCCTCAGACGACGTCGCCGCCGTATCGGCCCTGCGCGACCGACCAATCCGCCACTACGACCTCGCCGCCATCCGAATTGGATTAGCGTAAACGGTTGAACTGCCGCCCACGCTGCCCCGCCGACTTGTACTCAACCTATCTCTGCTGCCTCCGCCGCTCGTCAGACGAAATTACAAGGTTTGTACCAATACAGATGTAGTCAATAGCGATTGCAATTGCTGTCAGATAGTCTAGCTGCTTAGGTTCACATATGAGTGTCTGTTTCGTCAGTTTCAGGTGTAAGTGTTAGTTTAATTTTCATAGCAATTTCAGGATTTTAGGTACCTACTACTCAGGTTTTTTTTAAATCGAACGCTGTGTTCTGATCGCGATAGTGGGTACCCACGATCGCTGCAATGTGAAGTAATGTCTAATGTAATCGCTTGCAATTCTTACTGATTTCGAAGACCGTGATACCTGTCGCTCTCATGTATCTGTTGTTTGGAAATACTTACTTGTAAACTAATGCTGCTCCTATTGTTTTTTTAACAAGACCGGCTATACGGAGATAAGGCATAATGTCACGAGACAAGAGCTGGATGAAAAAGGATAGAGATTCTGTGGAGTGGCAAAGTGGCATGAAGAGTTTCTTGGAATTTTGTTTCGATGGTGCTCACCCAGACTCAAGAATCCCTTGCCCGTGTACGAAATGTCTGAATAATGCTCAGAGAAAGAGAAAGGATGTCCATATGCACTTGCTTCAGAATGGGATGGATCCGACCTACACTAACTGGATAGACCATGGTGAACAACCCGATGAGGACAACATGGCTGAAGATTCTGATGATGAAGACGCTGCAGATGATGGTGATGGGATATGTGACATGCTCCAAACTCTCATAAGGGGCACAAAAGTGGGAAGTAATGCAGGAGACACCAGCGGTGATGGAAAGAAACAGGAGCCAAATGCATCAGCCAAGGCGTTCTACGAACTATTGGAAGAGGGAAAAACAGCGTTGTACCCAGGTTGTGAGGAGGTCACAAAGATATCTTTCATTGTGAAGCTTTACCAAATCAAGTGCGTGTCTGGGATGACCAATAGAGCATGTGACTTAATGCTGCAGATGTTCAAGGAGGTGCTGCCAAAGGGTCACTGCATCCCTACTAATCTTGCACAAGTAAGGAAGGTCATCCGAGAGTTTGGTCTGGATTACAAGAAGATACACGCGTGTGAAAATGATTGTGTGCTATTCCGTAATGAGCATGTTGATGCCCAAGAATGCCCTGTCTGTCATACGTCTCGATGGAAATCTAGTCCTACCGTAGACAAAGACGATTCATCGAGCCGTAAATCAAAGAAGCCAGTGCCACGGAAAGTTCTATGGTATTTCCCACTCATTAAAAGACTGCAAAGGCTGTACATGACAAAAGATATGTCAACTGATATGAAATGGCATAAGGAGAAACGTAAAGATGATGGCGTAATGAGGCATCCTGCAGATTCGAAGGCCTGGAAACACCTTGATGAAAAATATCGTGAAAAAGAATTCGCAAAAGATGCTCGCAGTGTTCGGCTTGGCCTTGCTTCGGATGGATTCAACCCCTTTGGGCTCATGAGTATATCACACACTACATGGCCTGTCATTCTGATCCCATATAACTTGCCACCCTGGATGTGTATGAAACAACAGAATTGGATAATGTCAATGATTATTCCAGGACCAAAGTCAGCAGGAAATAACATTGATGTGTACTTGCAGCCTTTGATTGATGAACTGTTAGTTCTATGGGAGGATGGTGCTGAAGCATATGATGCTGCAACTGAGGAAAATTTCACGTTGTATGCATGCGTGTTGTGGACCATCAATGACTACCCGGCTTACGCAATGCTGAGTGGTTGGAGCACAAAAGGCAAGCTAGCATGCCCTTACTGCCACAAGCATATAGATTTTTTATGGCTCAAGTATGGTAGAAAGCATTGCTACATGGGACACCGACGTTTTCTGCAGGAATACCACAAATGGCGTCGAAACAAGTGTATGTTCAACAACAAGACAGATCGTAGAGAAGCCCCGGAGCCACTTACAGGCATACAAGTTCTACAGGAGCTTGATAGCATTCAGCATGCACCATTTGGGCGGTCAAATAAGAGAAAGCTACCGGAAACTAATACCTGGCACAATTGGCGGAAGAAAAGTGTGTTCTTCCAGCTCCCGTATTGGAGGCACTTGCTCGTGAGGCACAATTTGGATGTTATGCACATCGAGAAGAACATTTGTGACAGCATTCTGGGGACATTGCTTGAGATGGATGGGAAATCAAAGGATGGTACGAAGGCTCGTCTTGATTTGGAGGACTTGAAAATTAGGGAGGATCAGCATGCAAAGCCCGCCGGTAAGGGTAAGTACAAAATGAAGAAAGGCGTGTATGCTTTAAAAAAGGAAGAGAAGATGATGCTCCTCAGGTTTCTGCAGAGCATACGGATGCCTGATGGCTATGCTTCACACATTAAGCGATGTGTGGTCCTCGAGCAGTGCAAGTTTAGTGGACTCAAAACTCATGACTGCCATGTTATATTACAGAAACTTCTTCCTATTGCGTTGCGCAAGCTTCTGCCAGAGAATGTCCTTATCCCATTGCTTCAGCTTAGTAAATTCTTTTCTGATTTATGCTCCAAGGAGTTAAGGGATGAAGATTTGGTGAATTTGGACAACCAAATTGCAGAAATTCTATGTCAGCTTGTAACACCCCGAAAATTGAACCCAAATTTTAGTGGTGTTTTCCGACACCTGAAAAACTTTTTCCTCTTATTCTAAATATTTCTCCAAAACTTTTGAAGATGAATTGACTTGGAAATTGCTTTCTCGAAATTTCCCATAAGCCCACAAACCACTCCATCACCCCTGATAATTTTTGTGCTCAGGTTTTCTCCGAAAAACCCTAGCCCTAATTATCGAGACCTTTTAATCCTTTTCTTCTACCTACAAAAGGAAAGCCCATTTCCATAGCTCTAAAAATTCCACCAAAAATACCAGAGGACCCCATGTCCGTATAAAGACAACCCATGCAAAAATATTGCATACTCCAATACAATATTTCCAAGTTAGCCAATAATTTCAAAACTGCCATTTCTAGTCCAGAAATGTTTTAACCAAGCTAGGAACCTCCAATAATTCTGATAAATTCAGGGAATGCATATTTTGACATTTAATCCATTTAATCTTTCGGAGACAAACCCATTTGAGCAATATTTAGACCACTTCCTTTGTAAGCCCAAATAGATGCCATTTTGAGTTCTTCAAGCAAACCTATACCTAGACAAATCCTATGACCATGAGACTTGGTCACCTTGACCACATGGTCCATAGACACCCAAATCCATAAGATCACCCCAAGGTGAAGTGTGAAAAATCACTTTGCCTTGATCATGCCTATATGCCAATTTTTGGACATCTTGCCAAAACCCAATTTACCCATGTCCAATTGAGCTCAAACTCCATAGACACACTCCTTGTACCAAACCTAGGCAGTGGTAAAAAGTTGGGATCATTTGGACTAACTTTCTCTTGGAGAACATCCATCGAACACCTTCTGCCACTTTCGAAACCCGAAAATGTTTACACATGAAATCTTCTCCAAATTGAGTGAAACTGGACCACATTGCTTACATACCAGTAGAACATCTCCATTATGAATCCTAGCTCTATTGGGGTAGTGGAAGCCCCTTTTCATTTCATCGAGCACCTTCGGTGTCTTTCGTTTTCTGAAAATCTTACTCTGTAAAGTTTGGAATCCTTGAGGGATTCTTGCTTGGTTGTGTTTTCCTCATCGTTACGAACTCAGCGGTGGAAACCTTTCTCCGTTTGGACCTCCGAGTCATCGGGAACGCAATGACGCCGCTCGCGTCGCGCTCTGGACATGCCGGTTTCGGCATGGAACTGTGCAAACCCAGCCCCTCTGCCTTATCCCTCACAGCAGTACCACCACGTGCGCCATTGCACCCCCAGCACGGCCTCCCCCTCCTTCTTATCTCCTCCCTGTGACAAGGAGACGTCACCCATGACCTCAACGCCGTCAATGGCCGCACCGTCCACCACCTACTTCTCCTCCTTTCCCCTCTATATTAAGCCACCCCAAGCAGCCCCGAGCGCACCCTAGCCACTCCACCCCATTCCCTCCCCCCTGCCCTCTCCATTCAGTGCAAGAACGTGTGAGGAAAGCCACATAATCTCTCCACAAAAACTCCCACCATAGCCGGAGGTTCAAGCTCTCGGGCGCGTGAGCAGGAGGCCATCCCCGCCCCGGCCTAGCCCTCCCCGGCGGCGGCGCGCCACCCCCGGGCGGTCCCCGCCGTCGCTGGCCCTCCGGGCGAGCTCCCCGGCCGTCCCCGGCCATCCCCTTCTCCTTCCAGTGCGTGTCCAAGGAGGAAGAAGAGCAGGATCGATCCCCCATGTTTTTTTTTTCCATTCGAACCGTTTTCTTTCAGCCCAGCAGAGCAGCAGCTCGTGGCCCAGCCTTGGCCTGCCAGTGGCCCAGCTAGGTGCAGCAGCGCGCAGTGCGCAGTAGCGGCCCGTTTACGGCCCGCGCAGTTTTTTTCGCGGACTATTTTTTTCTTTTCCTGCTGAACCAATTTTCAAACGCCCACAACTTTCAAACCGTAGCTCCGATTGGAGTGATTCAAATTTCTAAATCTTCGTCTCGACGAACTCTTTCCGGCGGTACTGATTTCATCTCGTTCCAAAATAGTTCTATGGGGAGCCCTTTTGTGCGTGCATTCCGGAGTCCGTGGAACGGGGCTATCGCTGCCCTACGCCGCGGAATCACCCCGACCATTCCAAACCCGGAGGATCCCCGTCTTTGAAGGCAAGCTAACCCCTTGCTGCGATCAGTCCCGCAATGTTTGTTTGTTTGCTTAATATCATGCAGTGTGTTATGTCTGTCTACGGTTATATTTTATGTCTGTCTCCTGTTCGATTGCTATGTCTGTCTGCTATTATCATTGCATGTCTGTATGCTGTCCATATTTTATATGAGCCTTGTATTGTTGTATGTATGCCATATTGCATTTAAATTATTGTACTACTTCATAACTGCTTATCTGTGCATCACTCACATTCCCGAGACAATGGCCGGTGGTACCGCCTCAGTCAAAGGAATGGGGGAATTGTTACAACTGTGCGTCTCGCGCTTGCGGGGCTTTGTTTGGTTCTTTCTTCTTCGCCGAGGTGAGGAGCGGACGAATGTCGTCTTATGATCCTCGGAGTTGGGGGCATTTGCCAAAAGAGTTATTTGCCTTGTCCCTCCGTCAAATATGGTTGGCATAGACCACCCGGACTGCGACGCTTGGGAGCTGACTATCCATTTGGTTCTTTTTGCCGAGATTGCTGACACCACGTCGAGATAACCCTCGAGTGGAATGGATGCTCTCTCATTCTTATGAGTGCTTTTCGGTTCATTCTTTTACGGTGACACCGGCCGGGTCTCCCGCCACCGTCATCCGTTTGAAACATTATGCTATTATTCTGTGAACACTAACCCCCGAGTGACACCGGCCGGGTCTCCCGCCACAGTCACCCGGGCATTGTTATTATTGTTACGTTAATATCTATACCTGCAAGTGTTATGGTTATTCAAGTGATGTTGTTGTTATGTGCTTACTGTATGTTGCTAATGCCTTGTTGTTTGATGGTATATGATATTGATATCGTGATTATTATGCTGGACTAATCCTCTGTTTTGTGACTTGTGGTGATGAAACTTGATTAAATAAAACACCCCTCCAAACAACGATAGGGTCAGTCCATAGTGCCACTAATCTGAACATCGAAAGCACTACCACTATCGCTCACATGGGCGGGCCTTGACCTACGTAATCCTATTGAGCCTCCTTTGATGCCACCATTTTGGCAAGTCTAGTCGGTTACCATAGTTGGTCGGGGCTAGTCTTGCGAAGGTTCCGGAGCTAGGCGTCGCTCATGGGTTGGGGACGTGCCGGATTCACTTCTGCATAAGGCATATAGTTATGTCGGTGGCTATATAGGGAGTGTCTTGATGGCGTGAACGTTGAGTGAGTGTATCAGACCGTCTTATGGACGTGATCCTAAAGTACCGGTTGTTAATGATCCACTTAGATGAGTGAAGTATTGCAACCTCTCGAGAGTGTAAATCTGGATATCTAGCCTCGTTCCTGGGATATGGAACAACAGTTCAGTGTCGGTCACACTGTGTGTCCTCGTCGTGTCCGGAGGTTAAACTTAAGATTTGTTTGAAATAATTAATGAACGACCTGATTACACTAAATGAACAAATAAGATGATGCAGGGAATATTGTCGTGAGCTGTTGATGGTTACCATGATTTTGGGATGGCGGTGTGATGCGTTGGGAAGCCTATAGTTAGGCCATAGCCCACATCAACCGTGCGTGCCCGAGTGAAATGATGAGGCCAGTGGGCCTAGCAGTGATCACAGGTGCTGTTGTGTATTATTTGGTACCCACTTGGTACACCCGTTTTCTCGTCACAGGTAAGCCCTTGTATGATTGCCGGTGCACGATCCAACCCCACCTGGCTTGGACTCTGTACTGGTGATACCCCGTTGTTTGCTTATGCCATGTTTTGCTTGTGATGCCATGCTACTTTTATGTCATGTACCTAGAGTAGACTCTTGCCATGTTGTAGATTTTATTTCCAATATATATCTTATTGCATGATTGTTGGATTGTTTGTGGTGAGTGGCGATTCTTGCTGAGTGCATATTAATGTACTCACGGGCCTTGTGATTGTGGCCAGGTTTCGGCGAGGATTCATCTTCTACCTTAGCAAGGATTGGAGCAAGAGTGCTAGGATCAGTAGCCCAGCCAGAACCTGTGGAGTGGAGCCGCTCCAAGCCGTAGCCTCTCATATGTCTTCCGCTGCCAGTTAAAACTCTGTATCGTGCCATGCGGGATTGATATTTCGTCATTCCTTGATGGCCTTGTAAACCATTTGTAGCACTGATGTGCCTGATTGTGTAATGATTTCCATTATGTTACACTGTTGTGACGTGCGGCCAGTTATCTGGGATGGCGCACGGGACGACTGCCTCTCTGGCAAGATGTGCCAGGGAGGGGTGTCACAGACATGGTATCAGAGCACCAGGCTGGCTGTAGACTACCCTAGCATGGAAAGCTCAACCGTACTATTCGCCGACAAGGAGCCCGATGGATTTGACCCATCTCCGCCTAACCGGCATGGCTATTGTTGGTCAACAGTATGGTGCAGTAGGACTTGTCCCAATCCCCGAGTGAGGCTCGCCAGTTTCTTCCATGAGAAGAAATTGACACTAACCCTTAGAAATGAGACCCAGTCCTAGCTTCCAGACATCCCCACCTTCGCCTTCTACCCTTGGCAACCCAACTCTATTGAAGCAGGATTCCGCTAAGGTATCCCGCGTTCTTACCTCACCCATAGCCCTGAAGCTTGCACTAGTTTAGATGGCACCCACCTTCTATATGGATACCACTGCCGACCATTGCCCCGGCTTCCCCCTTCTCCTTTGGGAGGTCGTCCGTGATGCTCTTGGTGCATCGACCCGTCCTCAGTATGTGGTGTTCAGAAGCGAAGACTCACCTGCCGGGCATGAGTTTCAGGCTGTTGTGAGTATCAAGCCGCATCCCGACCGCAAGAAGAAACCCTATGAGTTTAGTGGCAGGTTAATGCCTACACTTGAGCTAGCTTTCCAGGTAACCGCCTTTGAAAGCCTTGCCCGTCTCAGATGGATGGAACCGGCATTTGTGCGGTGTAGAGCCTACTTCTTTCTCCCAGCTATGCCTCGGTCTGGTCCTCGGATAATCTGGGCCAACACCGAAAATGAAGTCGATTCAGCTATAGTGCACTTGGTCTCCTACCTCGCTGCAATGGAAAGCCTGAACCATTCACTCATGGCCGAGCTCCGAGTCGCCAGGCAAAGTCTTGGCCCTGCACTCCTGCAGCATGCTTCCATGAGGAATCCAATCTCAGCCACACAGGACCAAGCTCAAACCCAGCAAGGAAAACCCCAGATTCCAGACCCTGGTCCATCCCACAAAGGCTCCGTGCCAGATCGACTTCAGTGGGCACTACAGGTACCTGAACAGATGGCACCCCATGTTGGTCTTTCTGTTCTTGAGGAAGCCATGGCCCGAGTTCGGCAGCAACCCCAAGAACCAGGTGTTGTCCTTGAAGGCAGGCCGGTGATTCCCCACCCCCCGGAAGATGCAGATGTGGACACCACTCTTCGTCTTGGCACCGCTCCACCGACCCCCAGAGGCCGTCAAGCGGAATAGAGCCCCTGTTCGTTTAGTCGAGTGACGCTCGTATGTTGGTAGGTGAGAAGCCGTGAGCTTGTTTGTTTTGTTGTTTGTTTTCCTTGTGTTGGTTGTAATGCAAGTTTGTTGTCTGTTTCTTGGTTGATGTCGAATCAGCCGAAATAAAACTTGGTGTTCTTATCCCCTGGTTGACCACTTGGTTGACACATGATGGAACGTCATGCCTTTTCTTCAGTTAAAGGTTTTGAAGAAACGACAGATCACTTAAAACAGGGACAGTATATGTGAACCCAGACGCATATACCCACCTGTGAGTTAATGCAAACTTTGAATGGGATTATTTTGTAGTATGCAAATTATTTTGTGTGTGTTGCACAAGTTTAACTATTAAGTGGAAGTATTTGATGAGACACTGTAACCATGGTGTCCCGCTCACTTAATGTTGGCTCGCGCATAGGTTTGAAAAACTCCTACATGTAGTACCCCAAGGTTCCTCACCCAATATGAACCTTGTCTGGACGCATGTTAGAGAAAGGGGCCCGAGCCCTCCACGAGCAACTCCCTCCCAAGCCTTAAAATGCTGTTGAGTGTTCTTCCTCGCTGGAACACAAAGGATTTTTGTAGAGTGTTTTATTTCTATGTTTGCTTGTGCTTGCCTATACGGTATGGTTGAAATGATTATGCCATACTGCTGCAGCCGTTTTGTTTTGGGCCATAAAATGCAGAAATGTTTTATAAAATGATGTTTTGCTACAGTAGAAATTCTCCTACCCATGCTTGTATCCCTGCCATTTAATCTTGCTGCAAGACACGAACTGTACACGGATGGACAACTTCCGAAATTGATGATGCATTCTACTCCAACTAGGACACTGCGACTACTTCAACGCGAAGAGGTACCCCGAGACGTGTTATTTCCTCTTATCCCGGAGTTCTATAGGGAAAATTTCTTTGCAAAAACAAACTTTGGGAATGGCTCTATCCCACAAAATTTTGGTGTTTGTGATCCCACTCTGTGGCGCGAACATCGTTGTTTGAAAACAAACCTTGTTTCTTTTTCCAAACCTGTATATACATGAAAGGGGCACCTGCCATGTATGTATAGCTTTGGAAAAATAAAACCTTTTGTTGTACGCACATGAAAGGGGCACCTGTCGTGTGTGTATAACTTTTCAAAAATAAAACCTTAGGAGAAGGTTATGATTAGCATATCCCTGCCTTTTGTTTATAAAGGTTTTGAGTTCTTACTCACCCCAGTTGATCTTGTTAGATTATTTGATAATTTGGTTGTAGATCTTGTTTGATCTTGCCCTGTTTGTGCAAAACCTTAGATTTTAAATTCATAAGCATGTGAGTAGATCCTACGTTGTTTGATTAAATGAACCCCTGCCATGCATCATTGAAATGCCTTGAGTATGGTAGAAATATCATGCTTGTAAAAATGTATGTTTTAGGAAAAGTCTTGTTGACCCCTTTGGTGAACCAAAATTCTATTATTTTAGAAAATGTTTTAAACTGGGGTATAAATGGATCGTTCAAGATTTTCTTGTATAACCTCCTTAATCTCGAGGACGAGATTCCTTTTAAGGGGGGAAGGTCTGTAACACCCCGAAAATTGAACCCAAATTTTAGTGGTGTTTTCCGACACCTGAAAAACTTTTTCCTCTTATTCTAAATATTTCTCCAAAACTTTTGAAGATGAATTGACTTGGAAATTGCTTTCTCGAAATTTCCCATAAGCCCACAAACCACTCCATCACCCCTGATAATTTTTGTGCTCAGGTTTTCTCCGAAAAACCCTAGCCCTAATTATCGGACCTTTTAATCCTTTTCTTCCACCTACAAAAGGAAAGCCCATTTCCATAGCTCTAAAAATTCCACCAAAAATACCAGAGGACCCCATGTCCGTATAAAGACAACCCATGCAAAAATATTGCATACTCCAATACAATATTTCCAAGTTAGCCAATAATTTCAAAACTGCCATTTCTAGTCCAGAAATATTTTAACCAAGGTAGGAACCTCCAATAATTCTTATAAATTCAGGGAATGCATATTTTGACATTTCATTCATTTCATCTTTCGGAGACAAACCCATTTGAGCAATATTTAGACCACTTCCTTTGTAAGCCCAAATAGATGCCATTTTGAGTTCTTCAAGCAAACCTATACCTAGACAAATCCTATGACCATGAGACTTGGTCACCTTGACCACATGGTCCATAGACACCCAAATCCATAAGATCACCCCAAGGTGAAGTGTGAAAAATCACTTTGCCTTGATCATGCCTATATGCCAATTTTTGGACATCTTGCCAAAACCCAATTTACCCATGTCCAATTGAGCTCAAACTCCATAGACACACTCCTTGTACCAAACCTAGGCAGTGGTAAAAAGTTGGGATCATTTGGACTAACTTTCTCTTGGAGAACATCCATCGAACACCTTCTGCCACATTCGAAACCCGAAAATGTTTACACATGAAATCTTCTCCAAATTGAGTGAAACTGGACCACATTTCTTACATACCAGTAGAACATCTCCAGTATGAATCCTAGCTCTATTGGGGTAGTGGAAGCCCCTTTTCATTTCATCGAGCACCTTCGGTGTCTTTCGTTTTCTGAAAATCTTACTCTGCAAAGTTTGGAATCCTTGAGGGATTCTTGCTTGGTTGTGTTGTCCTCATCGTTACGAACTCAGCGGTGGAAACCTTTCTCCGTTTGGACCTCCGAGTCATCGGGAACGCAATGACGCCGCTCGCGTCGCGCTCTAGACATGCCGGTTTCGGCATGGAACTGTGCAAACCCAGCCCCTCTGCCTTATCCCTCACAGCAGTACCACCACGTGCGCCATTGCACCCCCAGCACGGCCTCCCCCTCCTTCTTATCTCCTCCCTGTGGCAAGGAGACGTCACCCATGACCTCAACGCCATCAATGGCCGCACCGTCCACCACCTACTTCTCCTCCTTTCCCCTCTATATTAAGCCACCCCAAGCAGCCCCGAGCGCACCCTAGCCACTCCACCCCATTCCCTCTCCCCTGCCCTCTCCATTCAGTGCAAGAACGTGTGAGGAAAGCCACAGAATCTCTCCACAAAAACTCCCACCATAGCCGGAGGTTCAAGCTCTCGAGCGCGTGAGCAGGAGGCCCTCCCCGCCCCGGCCTAGCCCTCCCCGGCCGCGGCGCGCCACCCCCGGGCGGTCCCCGCCGTTGCTGGCCCTCCGAGCGAGCTCCCCGGCCGTCCCCGGCCATCCCCTTCTCCTTCCAGTGCGTGTCCAGGGAGGAAGAAGAGCAGGATCGATCCCCCCTGTTTTTTTTGTTTTTTTTTTTTTCCATTCGAACCATTTTCTTTCAGCCCAGCAGAGCAGCAGCTCGTGGCCCAGCCTCGGCCTGCCAGTGGCCCAGCTAGGTGCAGCAGCGCGCAGTGCGCAGTAGCGGCCCGTTTACGGCCCGCGCAGTTTTTTTTCGCGGACTATTTTTTTCTTTTCCTGCTGAACCAATTTTCAAACGCCCACAACTTTCAAACCGTAGCTCCGATTGGAGTGATTCAAATTTCTAAATCTTCGTCTCGACGAGCTCTTTCCGGCGGTACTGATTTCATCTCGTTCCAAAATAGTTCTATGGGGAGCCCTTTTGTGCGTGCATTCCGGAGTCCGTGGAACGGGGCTATCGCTGCCCTACGCCGCGGAATCACCCCGACCATTCCAAACCCGGAGGATCCCCGTCTTTGAAGGCAAGCTAACCCCTTGCTGCGATCAGTCCCGCAATGTTTGTTTGTTTGCTTAATATCATGCCGTGTGTTATGTCTGTCTACGGTTATATTTTATGTATGTCTCCTATTCGATTGCTATGTCTGTCTGCTATTATCATTGCATGTCTGTATGCTGTCCATATTTTATATGAGCCTTGTATTGTTGTATGTATGCCATATTGCATTTAAATTATTGTACTACTTCATAACTGCTTATCTGTGCATCACTCACATTCCCGAGACAATGGCCGGTGGTACCGCCTCAGTCAAAGGAATGGGGGAATTATTACAACTGTGCGTCTCGTGCTTGCGGGGCTTTGTTTGCTTCTTTCTTCTTCGCCGAGGTGAGGAGCGGACGAATGTCGTCTTATGATCCTCGGAGTTGGGGGCATTTGCCAAAAGAGTTATTTGCCTTGTCCCTCCGTCAAATATGGTTGGCATAGACCACCCGGACTGCGACGCTTGGGAGCTGACTTTCCATTTGGTTCTTTTTGCCGAGATTGCTGACACCACGTCGAGATAACCCTCGAGTGGAATGGATGCTCTCATTCTTATGAGTGCTTTTCGGTTCATTCTTTTACGGTGACACCGGCCGGGTCTCCCGCCACCGTCATCCGTTTGAAACATTATGCTATTATTCTGTGAACACTAATCCCTGAGTGACACCGGCCGGGTCTCCCGCTATAGTCACCCGGGCATTGTTATTATTGTTACGTTAATATGTATACCTGCAATTGTTATGGTTATTCAAGTGATGTTGTTGTTATGTGCTTACCGTATGTTGCTAATGCCTTGTTGTTTGATGGTATATGATATTGATATCGTGATTATTATGCTGGACTAATCCTCTGTTTTGTGACTTGTGGTGATGAAACTTGATTAAATAAAACACCCCTCCAAACAACGATAGGGTCAGTCCATAGTGCCACTAATCTGAACATCGAAAGCACTACCACTGTCGCTCACATGGGCGGGCCTTGACCTACGTAATCCTATTGAGCCTCCTTTGATGCCACCATTTTGGCAAGTCTAGTCGGTTACCATAGTTGGTCGGGGCTAGTCTTGCGAATGTTCCGGAGCTAGGCGTCGCTCATGGGTTGGGGACGTGCCGGATTCACTTCTGCATAAGGCATATAGTTATGTCGGTGGCTATATAGGGAGTGTCTTGATGGCGTGAACGGTTGAGTGAGTGTATCAGACCGTCTTATGGACGTGATCCTAAAGTACCGGTTGTTAATGATCCACTTAGATGAGTGAAGTATTGCAACCTCTCGAGAGTGTAAATCTGGATATCTAGCATCGTTCCTGGGATATGGAACAACAGTTCAGTGTCGGTCACACTGTGTGTCCTCGTCGTGTCCGGAGGTTAAACTTAAGATTTGTTTGAAATAATTAATGAACGACCTGATTACACTAAATGAACAAATAAGATGATGCAGGGAATATTGTCGTGAGCTGTTGATGGTTACCATGATTTTGGGATGGCGGTGTGATGCGTTGGGAAGCCTATAGTTAGGCCATAGCCCACATCAACCGTGCGTGCCCCGAGTGAAATGATGAGGCCAGTGGGCCTAGCAGTGATCACAGGTGCTGTTGTGTATTATTTGGTACCCACTTGGTACATCCGTGTTCTCGTCACAGGTAAGCCCTTGTATGGTTGCCGGTGCACGATCCAACCCCACCTGGCTTGGACTCTGTACTGGTGATACCCCGTTGTTTGCTTATGCCATGTTTTGCTTGTGATGCCATGCTACTTTTATGTCATGTACCTAGAGTAGACTCTTGCCATGTGGTAGATTTTATTTCCAATATATATCTATTGCATGATTGTTGGATTGTTTGTGGTGAGTGGCGATTCTTGCTGAGTGCATATTAATGTACTCACGGGCCTTGTGATTGTGGCCAGGTTTCGGCGAGGATTCATCTTCTACCTTAGCAAGGACTTGGAGCAAGAGCGTGCTAGGATCAGTAGCCTAGCCAGAACCTGTGGAGTGGAGCCGCTCCAAGCCGTAGCCTCTCATATGTCTTCCGCTGCCAGTTAAAACTCTGTATCGTGCCATGCGGGGATTGATATTTCGTCATTCCTTGATGGCCTTGTAGACCATTTGTAGCACTGATGTGCCTGATTGTGTAATGATTTCCATTATGTTACACTGTTGTGACATGTGGCCAGTTATCCTGGGATGGCGCACGGGACGACTGCCTCTCTGGCAAGATGTGCCAGGGAGGGGTGTCACACAGCTAGAGATGATCTATCCACCAGCTTTCTTTGATATTATGATGCATCTCCCAATTCATCTAGCTAAAGAAGCATGGGTGGGAGGGCCTGTACAGTACAAATGGATGTATCCGGTTGAGCGATACCTGCGTACGCTGAAGGGATATGTGCGTAACAAGGCTCACCTAGAAGGTTCGATTGCAGAGGGGTACATACTTGAAGAGTGCATGACGTTTTGCAGTCGATTCGTTCAAGGCATGCCTACAAAACTAAGTCAGTCCAAACGCCATGCAGATGGAGGTACAGATGAACCACCAACAGGGATTAGCATAATGAGTACAGTTGATTACTCCAAGAAAGGTTTTACCCGTGAATTAATCTCTTTGGAAGCTATTAATCAAATGAGGCACTACATAATAACAAACTGCGAGGAAACCGAGCCATGGATTGAGTAAGGATACTTATGTATTTGTTTCATTTCATGATATGCATTAATACTTTGGTGATGAAGTAACCATCATTAATTTTTGAAGGGAACATATTGAGGAGCTCACAAGGAACAATTGTCCTAATCCTAAAAGGAAACACAAGGAAGAGTTTGTTGGCTGGTTCGAGAGACGGGTGTTACTTTCACATTTTCTGAAATGTTCCTCGTAATAAAAAAATTGTCTACATTACACTCACACATATTCTATTCCATGAAACAGATCACACAACTCCATAAAGATGGGAAGGTCAGCAAACTGTTGTATGCACTAGCTAAAGGGCCTGATCAAATTGCTCGTGTGTACAACCGTACAGTACTGAATGGATATTACTTTCGGAATGCCTATATAGAGCAGGAATTGAGTACCCAAAATAGTGGCGTCGTAGTCAATGTGCAAGAAGGCACTGGCAGTACTGATTTTTATGGGGTGATAAAGAAAATCATATTTCTTGACTTTCCTCCTGATAAGGAGGTTGTTCTATTGCAGTGTGACTGGTTCGACGTGCCTCCTGCCAATAGAAATCAGAGTAAGGGGTATAAGAAGGACAGATATGGAATTATTGACCTTGACACTACTATACACCGATTCAAGGAAGACCCTTACATTCTAGGCATCCAAGCTGAACAGGTTTTCTACGTGAGAGATGTGAAGAACCCAAATTGGGCAAGTGCTATTAAAATGAACCCACGCAATTTGTTTGCTCCTTCTGTTTTAAATGGTGCAAACGTTGATGATGCTGCAGAAGGAAATGAACGTGCTGACGCAGATGTACAGGATGTCGTCGATGCAGGAATTACAGTTCCAGAATTCAATGTACCTGACGAGATGACTAGTTGGTGCAGAAATGATGATGAAGGAACCAGCGTTGATGTTTCAGTCATACAAAGTATAAGACCTGCTGAGTTTGACGAAGATCAAGTGGAATATGATGCTGATACGGATGATGATGAGGCTTACGTAAATGATGGCCATGTTGCTCCTTTGGTACAAGATGAATTGGATGATGACCCAGGATTCTTTGTGTAGGCTGTCTGTGCACTGTTTGGCTTAAAGGTTTTGCCATGATCATGGACACATTTATGTGCTCGAAAGATCGTGTAATAATATAATTTGAGTTTAAAAGGTCCAGAGTTTCAGTGTTAAGTTATTATGAATTTCGATGCTAAATGTACAAGTGAAATTTGCGTCTTACATGAGTTCTTGATTGATTATTCCGTACTGTCACTTTTTGCAACATAAGTAAATGTTAGGTGCTTCAGAATTTCAGTTGTTCGGACCTACAGAGCTTCAGCTGGTGGATATAGTAAATAACTCTAATAGTTTTACGTGAATAATTTGTCAAAAAAAAAAGGTGACAGAAGTGAAGATATTGGACCATACATGAACACATCTCCTAAATAAATTTCAATTATGCTCGGGTGCCAAGGCCCAGGAGGTCTGTTTAAGGTTTATCGTTGCAAAAAACTTGCAAAAAAATTCGGCTCACCGAATTGTGGTGATACTGGACCATAAATGAATTGTTGTCCTAAGAATATTGCAATATTGATCAAGGGCCACGGCCCAGGAGGCCCATTAAGCTACGCTGTGAACTTTCTCGTTGCAAAAAACTTGTTCGTTTTCGCAGCAGCAGGTGATTGTTGCATTATGGTCAACCTATTACCATACGACCCAAATTGTCCCAGTAAACAATAGTTATTGCCGCAGGATAAAATTGAGGCGAAAAACATATGACATTGCCACACGAATAAATTTGGTTGCAATAGTTAGACAATTTATTGCAACAATATTTGAAACTAATGCAACAGCACACATATGTTGCAATATATGTCTGAATGTTACCACACATACTTATTACGTTGGAAGATCTAGCCTCTAAGGCAACAAAATTGCTGCCTCGCGCAACGGAGCTTCTATGTCGCAAAAACGCGATTGTATTCCAACCGCGATGCAGATCGTTGCAATAGGCGGCCTCTACCGCAACAAAATGATAATTTATCGCGACCAAAAAGAATCGTGGAAATATGAGCGTCCTATCACCACAACCGGAGAGTTTGTGGTAATTTTTGATTATATCGCAACGAAAAATAACCGTAGCGATAGATTTTGTGGCAATAGACCGGATTTCTTGTAGTGATAGTGGTTATGGGTTTCTTTGACTCTAATCTCCTCCCTCCATCGGTACTTGCCAGGGAATGTGCCTCCCTCTTCTACCCTCGAGGTCGTGGCGGTGGGCTCAGCGTCTAAGGACAGCGACATCGAAGAGAGCCTCTGGTTAGAGAGGCGCTCCGTGGTTCGGCCTCTCCGCCCCGACCCCGACTTCATGGATTTGGACGCCGACCTTCCGCCCCCGGCCCGGAGCGAGGGTGCCCCTCCGGCTGTGGCTTCGTCCTAGGGGAGAGCAAATCTTCGTGGCTTGGTCGGTCCTTCTCAGGTCCTTCGTGCCGGGCGCGGGGTGATCCCCGTGACCTGCCTGCTGCTAGACCCTTCCGTCTTCTCTTCAGCGCCTCGCTTGCTGAACGGCATGGAGCAACAACAACAACTCCTGACGGACGCCGTCGCTCAGGCCTATGAGGAGAAAGAGCGGGCCCGAGAGCTTACGCCTACACCGTGCGGAGGTTTAGCACGGACGCCGTGGTCTTGAAGAACGGATCATCGTCGCCCAGGTACGAGAGCAGCAACCGTGCGGACGATGTCGCCCTTGCTTCAGCGGTGTTAGTTGCGGAAGAGGCCTCCGCCCAGAAGGCCGACGCGCAGCGAGTCTTGGTGGCCGTGATTGCAGCGGCCAAGCGCGCAGAGCGCGGCCAACAGGAAGATGCGGGGGCAATGCAGCAGCTGATGGCGGCCCAAGCTGAGGCTCACACTCATGAGCTTGCATCTCTCGAGCGAGAGAGATCGGCCATGGTGGATGCCCATCACCTGGCCTTGGCGAGCTCCGAGGCGCGAGCCCGAGAGCAGGCTATGAGCCTGCACGAGTTGCAGCTAATCGTCGAGGGGCTCCGCGCCGGGCCCGATGCGGCGGCAGAACGTGAGCAAGAGGCCTCACGCGCAGCTGCGGCCCTCGAGGGTGGACTCCGCCAGCAGCTAGGGGACGCGGAATCTCGGCTCGTCGGTTCCCAGCGGAGGATCGATGAGCTGATCTCCGAGCTGGGGGTCCGCGACCGTAGTTTGGAGCGGCGCGCCAGTCCTCTAAGGAAAACAACGACAACGCTCGCAGAGCCTTTGATAGGCTAAGCAAGTCTAACCAGCAGACAGAACTGGACGCCGTCGGTCTTTGCCGCATCGCCAATCATGCGATGAGGGTAATGGCGGAAGTGGATCTCCCCCCGGGGGATCAATTGTTCGGACATCGCGAGGCTCTCCGTCTTCTTCGCCGACATGGTGGGAAGATGGAGGTCTTGAAGGAGTCGATGTTGCGTCGTCTTCCTGTCGAGGGCGTCGAGGCCAGCGCGCAGGTAGCCGGCGTCCTCCTACCCCGAGTGTACTCGTTGCAGCCCCTCTTCCGTTTCGACCAACTCTTCGAGGAGTTCGAAATGGAAGAGGACCGCGTGGCCGCGTAGCGCGCCGTCGCCCCCGTAGTGGAGCAAGTGAAGGCCCGGCTACGGCGGGACTGATCCCCTCTGAGGCCCTCCCTCCGTGTAATCTCTTAGTATCTGTACAATAAACAAAGCCTCTCCCAGGCACGTTATGTAATCATTTCGGTTGTTAATCCCCGTGATTGCGTGTTCTTGTCTGGCGGTCGGCCGCCGCCTTTTTCCGGGGGCTAGGGTCTCCGGTATTAGTTAGGCAAGTGCTTCCCTATGTTCCGGGGTATCTTACACGCCCCGCGCAGGTCCCGAGAGAACGCTGGACCAAATCCAGCTACCCCCCTCGGGACACGTCTCCGCATAAGAGTCGCACCGTTCATTGGGGAGCCGTCCCAGCGGAGGTCCCCGGGGCTTGATACCCAGGCAAACCCGTGAAGACCGCATCTCCCCTTTGAACGCCCCTTCTACATGCAGGCCTTGCCTCCTCAACCAGTTACTCCTTCCCCCCAAGAAAACGCAGTGCGATCCGTGACGCGGTAAGGACCGTGATCAGGGTTGATGTACTTAGCTCGCTGGCCAGGACTCCCCCCACGTCTCGTTCTTCTTCGGTGTCCGTCATGGCCCCTGGGCCGCCGGTGACGGCGGCCAGCCTGTCCGCTCTCCCAGAGCCTCTTCTCCCTTCAGCCCTCCTTCTCAGTTCCTACGAGGCATCCGCGCACCCAGGGTTTGAGCGCGGGGTTCTTTCGATTCCTTCGATGCCCAATCAAAGTTGGGTTCATCTTGGTTCGAGTGTGTTAGGGAGCCTCTCCCCCCCCCCCGACTCTTGCCTAGGCCGGTGTTTCTCGTGCGGGGAACTGAGGCGTTAGGTAGAAGGGGAAAACGTGTTGACAGATTTAAATTAGATTCATTAGATAGCAAAGGAAAATTATCTTTCATAAAGGATACAGCGGGCTACACAAGGGTAAGCCCGTCTTCATCTCCGCCGCCTCCCGCCGGTCTTGACTTGAACTCTCGGGGGTGCTCTCGCCCCGGGGTTCACCGTTCCCGAGGCTTCGGCGTCACCGCCCGGCGCCCGGGCGAGTGGGCAGGCTCGAGCGTAGTGCCCGGGCTCGCCGCAGGCGTAGCATGCCCCCACCCGGGCGGGCCGCCCCTGACCCCGTCTTGTGCTTCTTCTTGATGATGGTGAGGACGCGGCATTCGCTGGCGTCGTGGGCCCCGGCACTGTGCACCGAGCACCATGGCGCTGCCATGCCCCGCACCCTGCTCCTATCCTCGCCGGTAGTACCTCCGGGGGCTCCGCATGGGGGTGTACTCCCTCAATCGAGCCGCCCCTGAGCCCCCGCCGCTCGCCCGCTTCGGGGGCGTCTTCGTCGTCGTGGCCCCCTGGTCTCCGCGGAGCGGAGATCATGAGCCTTTCTTCTTCCATCCTAGCACACTTTTCCGCCAGGGAGTACAGTTCCGTGGTAGTGCAGACGTTGCGGCTTCCGAGCTTCTCCAGCATGCGGATGTCGCGGACGTTCCGCCAGAACGCCCGGACGACCAGAACGTCCGGTGCGTCGGGGACGTGGATTAAGACGTGGAGGAACCTAAGGGTGTAACCCATAAGGTTGCATCAGGCCTCTGCACGACGTCGTCTAGGTCGCTCAGTGATCCAAGGCGCATATACTTGCCCTAGATCGCCTGCGCGATGATACGTCTCCAACGTATCCATAATTTATGATGTTACTTGCTTATATTATACGAATTGCTACATGTTTTATTTACACTTTATATCATTTTTATGCATTTTCTGGGACTAACCTATTAACAAGATGCCACAGTGCCAGTTTCTGTTTTCTGCTGTTTTTGTATTCCAGAAAAGTTGTTCTGAAAATATTCTCGGAATTGGACGAAACAAAAGCTCAGTGCCCTATTTTTCTGTCACATACACGGAGTCCGGAAGAGAAACGAAGACGGGCACTGAGGCGGCCTCACCACGTGGCGGCGCGGCCCCACCTTCTACCGTGCCGTGACGTGGTGAGGGGCCCTCGGGTGCCCACCGACGTCACCCCTTCGCCTATATATTCATCTATTCGGGAAAACCCTAGACACCCGAGGGGAGGGTTCTGAAGCTCTTCCCGGCACCGTGCCGGAGAGGGGAATCATCACCGGACAGCCATGCCTGCCTCCGGAGTGATGTGTGAGTAGTTCATCCTTGGACTATGGGTCCATAGCAGTAGCTAGATGGTTGTTTTCTCCTCTTGTGCCATCATGTTTAGATCTTGTGAGCTGCCTATCATGATCAAGATCATATTATTGTAATGCTACATGTTGTGTTTGCTGGGATCTGATGAATATTGAGTACTATGTCAAGTTGATTATTGAATTATCATATATATGTTATTTATGATTTTGCATGCTCTCTGTTACTAGTAGATTCTCTGGCCAAGTTGATGCTTGTAACTACAAGAGGGAGTATTTATGCTAGATAGTGGGTTCAGTCTCCATTTAATCTGGGGAAGCAACCTCTAAGGTTGTGGATGTGCTGTTGCCACTAGGGGTAAAATAGCGATGCTTTGTCTAAGGATAATTGTATTGATTACATTATGCACTTTACTTAATGCAATAATCTGTTACTTGCAACTTAATACTAAAAGGGGTGCGGATGCTAACCTGAAGGTGGATTATTAGTCATAGATGCAGTTGGATTACGGTCTATGAATCATGTTGTAATGCCCAAATAAATCTCATAGTTGCCATCATGACTTGTACATGCATTGTTATGCACTTCTCTATTTTGTCAATTTCCCAGTTGTAATTTGTTTACCTAACATGTCAGTTATTTATCATGGAGAGACACCACTAGTGAACTGTGGACCCCGGTCCATTCTTTTACACTGATAATACAACCTACTGCAAACACTGTTCTTTCACATTCTCTGCAAAACAAACATCATTTTCCACACTATATGTCTAATCCTTTGTTTTCAGCAAGCCAGTGAGATTGACAACCTCACTTATAAGTTGGGGCAAAGTATTTTTGTTGTGTTGTGTACAGGTTCTAAGTCAACCGTCAGGACCTCCCCTTCGACGCAAGCACTCTTTCTGGCACCGTATCCAGGGAGAAGAAGCACCTCTGTTCAGCAGACTTCCATCTCCCTGCAACAACACTTTTCCTGGCGCCGTTGACACCTTCAGAAGTGTCTTCATCTCCTGCTGGTTCGATAACCTCGGTTTCATACTGAGGGAAAACTTGCTGCTACACTCATCATACCTTCCTCTTGGGGTCTCCCAACGAACGTGTGCCTTGCACGTATCAAGCACTTTTTCTGGTGCCGTTGCCGGGGAGGTCAAGCCTTCTGCAAGGGGAGTCTCTCACTTTCAATCTCTTTACTTTGTTATTGTTTTGCTTAGTTTATTTTTATTTTGTCTTGTTCGCTTCTTTTTTATCAAAAAACACAAAAAAGTAGTCTCCTGCATTTAGTTTATTTCGGTTTGTTATTATGTCTAGTTATTTATTTGCTATCAATGGCTTCTCTCTTTGAAACAAAATCTTATTGTCTAAGTGGGTTCACAGAGGAACAACAGAATTATTATAAGGAATACCGCTAGTCTCAAAAAGGGAAACACTTATGGGTACAAATATATAAATTGAATTGTTTTGCTAGAAACTTGTGCTCTACTTATGATGAATCCTACTGCTTCAATGAATCTTCTTGTTGTAGAAGGCATAAACACCTCCCTTTTCAATGTGATTATAATGATAATGAAACCTTGGCTGCTTATGCTAAAGGAAACTATGACTTTGATAATCTTGAACAAATTGAAGAATTTGTTGTTTTTAAGGGTGCCTATGAAATTGCTGGTTATATTCAAGATGATGATGCTCCTTGTAGAACTGAGAATTATGCTATACTAGGTTATTGCCTTGAATATTATAATGATAATCCTTATATCACTGAATTCTTGAGAACATTTATTCTCCACAACAACTTGCTACCTTTCAGGAACATGTGGGAGAAGAAACTGCTAAAACTGAAAGCTCATTGGATGAAAAAGAGGAAGAGAGTGATGAACAAAAGGAGGATCTACCTTCTAATGATAGTAACTCTTTAACTCTTACACTATTTGATTGCCCTCCATGCCTACCTAAGGAGGAAGAGTGTTATATTATTGAATGTCATGATTCTGTTGAAATATCTCCTTTTGATAAATTTTACGTAAGCATCACCTTGACTCAAGTAAAGGAAATTTCAGAAATAAAACAATGGCTCCCTAATGTTACATATGATAATGCTCTTGATGATGGTCCTATATTGCCTAATGATAATTATTATAATACTATTGTCAAAAGTGGGTTTAATGACCCCACTGTTTTTTAGCTTAATAAAAATTATGTGTTTGTAGATCATGAAAAGCATGCTTTATGTGATAGTTATATTGTTGAGTTTGTTCATGATGCTACTGAAAGTTATTATGAGAGAGGAAAATATGGTTGTAAAAGTTTTCAAGTTAGTAAAACACCTCTCTTTATGTTGAAAATTTTGAAGTTGCATTCGATTCATCTTCCTATGCTTGTTGCCTTATGCTTCAATAATTTATTTTACTACAAGATTCCTTTGCATAGGAAATGGGTTAGACTTAAATGTGTTTGATATTTACCTCTTGATGTTCTCTTTTGTTTTTCAAGTCTTATTCGTATGAGAGCATCATTAAAATCTTCTAGCCTAGCTAAAAGGCATTAAAGAAAGCGCCTTAGGGAGGCAACCCTTTATCTTTTGTTTTAAGTTTTAGTCAAGGAGCTTGCTTACTTCTGTAACAACTCCTTTGTATCTTTATTTTATCGTATTGTTGTGCCAAGTAAAGTCTCTAATATAAAGTTGATGATAGATTTGGATTTCTGCGCAGGGACAGAATTTTGCTGTCCACCGTTTTGAGCTGTATAAATTCCATAAAAATTGAAAACTTCTGAAAAAATTCATTCGTGATCCTCAGATATGTACGCCACTTACATTAGTTTTGAGTTTTCTGATCTGAGCAACTTAAGTGCCTCGAAAAAAAATCGTCTTTATGGACTGTTCTGTTTTGTCAGATTCTGCCTTTTATTTTGCATTCTCTCTTTTACTATGTTTGAGTGGATTTCTTTGCTCCACAAAACATCAGTGGCTGTAGCTAATATCCAGAAGTATTGGTGATGATTGTGTCCTTACAGAACATGTGAATTTTTTATTATGCACTAACGCTCTAATGAGAATTACTCTGAGTTTGGTGTGAAGGAAGTTTTCAAGGATCAAGAGAGGAGAATGATATAATGTGATCAAGAAGAGTGAAGAGCCTAAGCTTGAGGATGCCCCCGTGGGCCACCCAAGCATATTTCAAGAAGACTCAAGCGTCTAAGCTTGGGGATGCCCAAGGCATCCCCTTCTTCATCAACAACTTATCAGGTCATCTCTAGTGAAACTATATTTTAATTCTATCACATCTTATGTGCTCTACTTGGAGCGTCTATGTGCTTTTATTTTTGCTTTGTTATTTTCATTTTCTGAATAAATTGATCCTAGCATTCTTTTGTGGGAGAGAGACACGCTCCGCTTTTTCATATGAATTCTCGTATTCTTCACTTATATTTGTTGAGTATTCTTGTCTAGCTACTGCAATGCTTTTAGCTCCTGTTTTTCATGCATCTCTTGTTCAGAGCTTTTAGTTCTTGAAGAGAAGTACTCTCTTGTTTCATTGATGAATTATTTGGAGAGTTTTGTGTAGAAATAAATTGATTGGTGTTTGGTTGGAAACATAAAATGCTGCATGTGGTAGATGGTATATTGGAAAAGACCTACATATTCTTGTAGATCATTGTCTTGGATAATTTGATGCTTGGCAATTGATTTGAGCTCTCAAGTAGAACATGTTTAAGCTCTTGCATCATGTAGTTAAAACCTATTAGTGAAGAACTAGCGTAGAGCTTGTTGAAATTTGGTTTGCATGTTTGCTATATCTAAGGTCTATATATTTTCTAGTAAAAGTGTTTGAGTAACAAGGAAGACAGTGTAGGGTCTTATAATGCTTGCAATATGTTTTCATGTAAGTCTTGCTGTACCAGTTAATATCCTGTGTTTGCTTCAAACAACCTTGCTAGCCTAAACTCTGTACTGAGAGGGAATGCTTCTCGTGCATCCAAACCATGAGCCAAAACCACGCCATTTGTGTCCACCATAACTACCTATTATGTGGTATTTCCTGCCATTCCAAGTAAATACTTCATGTGCTACCTTTAAACTATTCAAAAGCTATTATCTCTTATTTGTGTCAATGTTTTATAGCTCATGAGGAAGTTATGTGGAGTTTTCTCTATTAATCTTGTCAGACAGACTTTCTCCAATGGACTAGTAGCATATACATCCGCTTATCCAATAATTTTGCAAAAAGAGCTGGCAAATGGGGTGCCCAGTCCCAATTAATTAAAATAACTGCTTAATTCTCTTCAGATGTTTTGCCATGATTCATCAGAAGCAATTTTCAAAGTGTTAAACAATTTAAATAGGCACTCCTCCATGGTATGTGATTGTTGGAAGGCACCCGAGGATTCGTTTGCCATGGCTTGTTGATGGCCCTTCACGTAGTTACCTGCGTGAAAAGTAAATGGGTTAGGTTGAGACTCCAAGTGCAGAGTGTGTAGTAAGTGGAAGACGTGTTTCCCCACGAGGAGTGACTCGAGGGTTAAATATTGAACTCTCGGGGATCAGTAGTGAAAGATTTATCTTCCTATCCTTCTCTTGGTTACCTACAAAACAAAGTAAATGTTTTGGTCCTCAACCTCACCTAGTGGTTGTCAAGCACAAGGTGTTAGAATAATATCAAGATAATATGCAGTGCAAACAAGAAATAAATATGCAATGGTGGTAAATAAATATGCAAGGATGGTGATAGCAATGATAAATGAGATTTTTGGGTTTTATATGATGAATGCAAGATGTAAAAGTGTTTTTGTATTTTCGGATTTTTAAATGGCAAGTTGCAACTACAGTTCAAATATGAGCTCATTCGGAGTAACATAATAAGAATTAAAAATCATACCGTGCACAGATTCGTGCAGGAATAAAATCTCCGAACGCTATAAGCAACTTTTTCAAACCAAAATGAGTAAAACTTGGCAATTTATTATAAATTCCAGAAACTAAACTAAAAACTAAGTCTCTTGTTACAGCAAGAGGACACAAAGAAAATCACAAATAAAAACAACCGGGTTGCCTCCCGTAAAGCGTTTTTTTTATAGCCATATAGCTAGGCTTTTACTTGTTGTTTATTGAAGATGAAGCTCATGAGGGAGCTTGAACTTTGATGTGCCCCTCTTCCTTGGGAAGTGTTCCATGCATTTCTTGTGTGGAAACTGAAACTTCACATTCCCCTCTTTTGAATCAATGATAGCACCTGTTGTACGAAGAAAAGGTCTTCCAAGAATAGTAGGACTAGAGGTTTACTTCCCCATGTCCATGATTAGAAAATCAACAGGCACAAAAGTCATATGTAACTCTACCTTAACATCACTTACTTTTCCTAAAGCATGTTTAATGGAATCATCAGCAAGTGCAAGTTCAATAGAGCATTTTTCAAGATTCTTTAATTGAAGTACTTCATATAGTTCTTTAGATAAAACAGAGACACTAGATCCTAGATCAAGTATAGCATAGTGTGTCTTTTTCCAATGGTTAATAGGACTTTGGGAATCCATATATCCCCAAGCTTAGGTGGTATCATAGCCTCTTGGTTGTACCTAGCAATGTTTTCTTTCAAGACATGATTAGCAATATAAGAACCAAAACCAGCTTGGTTAGTGTTGATGGAAGGATCACTTGCAAACTTTTGTAAGATGGATATTAATTCATGCAAGCTACAATTCTCTAAGTCAAGCAATGGATCCTTGACTTCACTAAGCATTTTAACTTCCTCAACTTTCTTTTCCTTTTTAACCCAAACTTGTTGCTTAACAGGAACTTCTTTCACATGTTTAAATGATGAGTCTTTTCTTAATGAATCACTAACACGAACCAACTTTTCCTCAATATTGTTCAGGTAAACATCTTTTTCAAGAAATTCTTTTTCACATAATCTTAGTTTATGCATAACATTAACTAATTCATTGTTTATCTTTGGAATAATGTTTTCAGAATAAGATACTAGTTTTTCAAAATCTTCTTTACTTAGTAGCTTCTCTAACTTAGTTTCAAATTTATCTTTAGATAATGTAAGTGCTCTGTGGTGTCCTCCAACTTTTTCTTGCTACCCACAAAGCTACCAAAAATTCTTCTAAGTGTCATGGCTGCACAAGGTGGTGTTGACAAGACAAAACTTCCCCCTGTAGCCCCATCTAAAGCATTTTGATACCATGGGTCTATTCCATAATAAAAGTAAAGATTTAGCTTTTGATCTTCACAAGGTGAAGGATCCTCATAGTGCGTCCTATTAATTCTTACCCAAGCATCTTTTAATGTTTCTCCATGATATTATTTAAAATTAGAAACCGAATTCAATGGAGGACTCACTCCTTGTTTGTTTCCCAGAACCATAATTGCAAGTTTTTATGTGTTTTTTAATTTTTTATGCAAAACGGAAAATAAAATATGCAAACCGAAATAACAAATGCAAGACAATGACAAAACAAAATAAATTGCTTTGAAGGTAAAGATGGATAAGATGATGCTCACGTAGGTGCAACCTCCCCAAGCTTAGGTGTTAGCACAAGTTGGTGATGAAGTTGACTTCGTTGTGATATCCTTGGATAAATCCTTACAACAATGATTCCCCGGCAACGGCGCCAGAAATAGCCCTTCACGTAGTTACCTGCGTGAAAAGTAAATGGGTTAGGTTGAGACTCCAAGTGTAGAGTGTGTAGTAAGTGGAAGACGTGTTTTCCCCACGAGGGGTGACTCGAGGGTTTAATATCGAACTCTCGGGGAATCAGTAGTGAAAGATTTATCTTCCTATCCTTCTCTTGGTTATCTACAAAACAAGGTAAACCTCACCTAGTGGATGTCAAGCACAAGGTGTGAGAATAATATCAAGATACTATGCAGTGCAAACAAGAAAAAATATGCAATGGTGGTAGCAATGATAAATGATATTTTTGGGCTTTATATGACGAATGCAAGATGTAAAAGTGTTTTTGTATTTTCGGATTTTTAAATGGTAGAAAATGGAAAAGTGGTTGGAAAGGTGCTTCTTATGATTAAAAATGGACCGGGGTTCATGGTTTCACAAATGTACTCTCTCTTTAATAAAGTGGTAGACAATGGAACACTAGACTTGACATATGAGATTGCAACACAAAAGTTTAGTGACAAGTTACTAGTTATATGGGCATCACACTAGACCTAACATAGAAACCTTTTGTTTATTAGTCTCACTTATACTCCACCAAGATGCGAACTAAATCATAACACCTCAATAATTAAGATAACTCAGAGTATAGCTTTAAGTATCATGACATGAAGTTAAAATAAGAACATGCTAGATCTAATCATGGAGAAGTGGCTTGGTCACCCACAACTCCGGTAACATGGTATTTTTATTTATCCCTAGTGAGGCAACAAAGTAAGGTAAACATATCCAAGTGGATCGCGGAACTATCTCTCACGTTCACCACACTAGCCACCCCCCGTTACTCCAACTAATGCACACATCACCCCACACACGCTCTCATAAACATGCTTGATCAAAACAAGTAAATAGGAACGGGGTACATAATATGCATCTACTTTCATAATTGAAACAAAACTATTGCAATCTCAAACATATATTAACTCATAAAAATATCCACCACATAGGTATTACATAGATGACCGTAATCATGTTCAGCAGCTCATACGGTACTAATTAGTGAAGCTCAAACAGAGGAGAGATACATAAGTTACTTCCACAAACCCATAGTTCAGGGGTGGACCACTCCCTCTTCATCATGGAGACAATGGAGAAGTCGTTGGAGAAGATGGAGACCACGCCGGCAGCGCCCCACCGGAGTTTTCCCCCTCCAATCTGCAGCTTCAGGTCTCTGTTTTGGTGTTTCTGTGTTTCGGCGGCGCTCCTTTCCAGAGGGCGTCGGGGACTATTTTTATAGTCGGTTTAGGTCAAGACGGAGTCGTGGGTGAAAAGATCGACGGCAACGGGGGGAGTGTCATACCAATTTATCAATGTGCATGTGTGAACAAAAGAGAAGAGGGATGATCTACCCTTGGGTAGAAATAATGTCCTTCATGGGAGCCGCTCTTGAAAGTCTGGTTGACAAGGGGGGTAGGGTGCCCACTGCCATTTGTTAGCAACAACAAACACCTCTCAAAAACTTATTTTATGCTCTCTATATGATTTCAAAAACTTAAAAAGCTCTAGCAAATAATTTAATCCCTGCTTCCCTCTACGAAGGGCCTTTCTTTTACTTTTATGTTGAATCAGTTTACCTACTTCTTTCTATCTCAGAAGCAAACACTTGTGTCAACTTTGTGTGCAACAATTCCTATGTGCTTGCTTATTGCACTTATTATATTGACACCCATTACCGTAGGGGAAGCCCCTACGGTTAAATTTTCAATTATAATGATCAGGAGTCACCAAAATAGTGACCACCCGAAGTACATTGTAATCCTTTGTACTTATTGCACTTATTATATTGCTTTGTGTTGACAATTATCCATGAGATATACATGTTGAAAGTTGAAAGCAATTGCTGAAACTTAAATCTTCCTATGTGTTGTTTCAATGCCTTTTACTTAGAATCTATTGTTTTATGAGTTAACTCTTTTGCAAAACTTTTTGATGCTTGTCACGAAAGTACTATTCATGAAAAGTTTTTGCTTATATGATTCTGTTGTTTACTCTTTATCTATCTGTTAGCAAACTATAGACCATTGCCTTGAGTCACTTCATTCATAACATGAGCCTTGCAATACTATTTGATCAAGATTGTGTGGTAGCATGTCACCTCAGAAATTATTTTGTTGTTATCGTTTTACCTACTCGAGGACGAGTAGAACTAAGCTTGGGGATGCTTGATACGTCTCCAACGTATCCATAATTTCTGATGTTCCATGCTTATATTATACCAATTGCTACATGTTTTATTTACACTTTATATCATTTTTATGCATTTTCTGGGACTAACCTATTAACAAGATGCCACAGTGGTAGTTCCTGTTTTCTGCTGTTTTTGTATTCCAGAAAAGTTGTTCTGGAAATGTTCTCGGAATTGGACGAAACAAAAGCCCAGTGCCCTATTTTTTTGTCACGTACACGGAGTCCGGAGGAGAAACGAAGACGGGCACCGAGGCGGCCTCATCACGTGGCGGCGCGGCCCCACCTTCTGTCTCGCCGTGACGTGGTGAGGGCCCCTCGGGTACCCACCGACGTCGTCCCTTCGCCTAAATATTCATCTATTCGGGAAACCCTAGACACCTGAGTCATATTCCACGAAAAGTTCCAGAGCCGCCACCGCCGTCAACCCTAACTTGGGAGGGTTCTGAAGCTCTTCCCGGCACCATGCCGGAGAGGGGAATCATCACCGGAGGGCTCTACATCGCCATGCCTGCCATCGGAGTGATGTGTGAGTAGTTCATCCTTGGACTATGGGTCCATAGCAGTAGCTAGATGGTTGTCTTCTCCTCTTGTGCCATCATGTTTAGATCTTGTGAACTGCCTATCATGATCAAGATCATATTATTGTATATCTACATGTTGTGTTTGCTGGGATCCGTTGAATATTGAGTACTATGTCAATTTGATTATTAAATTATCATATATATGTTATTTATGATCTTGCATGCTCTCTGTTACTAGTAGATGCTCTGGCCAAGTTGATGCTTGTAACTCCAGCAGGGATTATTTATGCTAGATAGTGGGTTCAGTCTCCATTTAATCTGGGGGAGTGACAACAACCTCTAAGGTTGTGGATGTGATGTTGTCGCTAGGGGTAAAACAACGATGCTTTGTCTAAGGATAATTGTATTGCTTACATTATGCAATTTACTTAATGCAATAATCTGTTGCTTGCAACTAAATACTGAAAGGGGTGCGGATGCTAACCTGAAGGTGGATTATTAGTCATAGATGCAGTTGGATTACGGTCTATAAATCATGTTGTAATGCCCAAATAAATCTCATAGTAGTCATCATGACTTGTACATGCATTGTTATGCACTTCTTTATTTTGTCAATTGCCAAGTTGTAATTTGTTTACCCAACATGTCAGTTATTTATTATGGAGAGACACCACTAGTGAACTGTGGACCCCGGTCCATTCTTTTACACTGATAATACAACCAACAGCAAACACTGTTCTTTTACATTCTCTACAAACAAACATCATTTTCCACACTATACGTCTAATCCTTTGTTTTCAGCAAGCCGGTGAGATTTACAACCTCACTGTTAAGTTGGGGCAAAATATCTTGGTTGTGTTGTGTGCAGGTTCCAAGTCAACCGTCAGGACCTCCCCTTCGACGCAAGTACTCTTTCTGGCACCGGTTCCAGGGAGAAGAAGCACCTCTGTTCAGCAGACTTCCATCTCCCTGCAACAACACTTTTCCTTGCGCCGTTGACACCTTCAGAAGTGTCTTCATCTCCTACTGGTTCGATAACCTCGGTTTCATACTGAGGGAAAACTTGCTGCTACACTCATCATACCTTCCTCTTGGGGTCTCCCAACGAACATGTGCCTTGCACGTATCACGCGACCTGGGCGCACATATCCGGCCATGGCGCCACGGTCCATTCGGGTGAGAACTCCAGACGGGTGCCCGCAGGCGGGGCGACGAATGGGCTCTCCAGCTCATCGCCCTGCATGCGTGACCGTGGGAGCCTGCCCCGCAGGAGCTTGCCAGCCCCCGGGTCCCTGACGGGTCGCGGCGCGGTGCCATGCCAGCTTCGAGTCCCGACGAGGAAGCACGGGCGCCCCCTACCTGGCGTGCCAGATGTCGAGTTACGGAACTCGGACACCGGAGGTGCGAACACCTCCTTGTTGTTCGGTAGGAGGGCGCGAGGTGATCCGACGTCAGTCCCCGGAGAACGAGCACGAACACACGAGATTTTACCCAGGTTCAGGCCGCGTCGTCGCGTAATGCCCTACGTCCTGCTTGTCTGGCTTTATTGATCGTGGGTGATGTTGTATAGGGTGTGTCTTACAATCCTTCCTTCTACGCTGTAGGCCTATCCAAGCTTCACCCCGGGAAGGTCTCCGAGGTGCAGTCAGCTAGCCCCCGGGCTATGTGTCTAGTAGGAAGTCTTGTCCTCTTGTCCATGGCCTCGGGCCTCCTTTTATATACAAGGGGACACCACAAGTGGCCATTCCAGAAGCTTCTCGCCTTGGAGCGGCACGCGTCGAACCACTCCGCCAAGTGGCAGCCTCCGGTTGTCGTCGTGGCGTAGATCATGCCGCGCTGCCCTCCATGCCGCGGTACCCGCCGGGCCGGAGTAGACGGCATGTCGGGTCTTGTCCAGGGGTTGGGCATCGCGCCGAGCCCTGCGCCTGCTCTGCTGAAACATCACGCCTTGTCTTGTCGATGTCCTGCCCGTGCGGGGCAGTGAGCCTGTGTTGTCCTATCTTCTGACGTCTGCCACGCTTCCTTCTCTACGAAGCTATCTCCGGGTAGTAGCGCAGGAATCCCTCGCCACGTGCCGGGGACGCATTCCGCTTCTTTCCCGGAGACTTCCTCCGGGTGTTTTCTGGACTGGAGTGAATCTTCGGGTGCAGCTGCCACATCCCCCGCCCGGGACGAGTAACCGGCGCGCTTGGGTATACCCCCTATCTTCGTGCGCCGACATGAACCAAGTCTGAAGTATGAAAAATAAAATAGGCGAATTACATATCAATATGAGAAATTGTAGAAACGCCTATGGTGGTGGAGGGCCGATTCGCAAATTATGCTGCCATCCATGTAGGGATAAAAAGTGTCTCGCCGTATCCTTCAGTCTTGAACACACCTCCATAAAGAGGTATCCATGCCCCACACGTTGCAACTGAGACCACGGACGGAGTGTAGTAGTAGTCATGTAGATAACATGCATAAGAGAACAATTTTGATCATTAAAAACCTTGTCATTTCTACAAGCGACCATATTACGGCAAGCGCTGCCAACCTAATAAGCTGTTTGAACCTATTATCCACGCCATTCAGCCAATTGCCAAAATATTAGCAATGCTTGTAGGTGGGTAAATAGTAGAACCTATCTGGATGATGGACCATATAGAACTAGCAAATTTGCACTCGAAGAACAGGTGTTTGATTGTCTCATCTTTATGACAGAAAACACACTGTTTACTCCCATGCCAATTGCGTTTTGAAAGGTTGTCTTTCGTAAGAATTACTCCTCGACAAAGATACCACACAAAAACTTTGTTTTTCAGTAGAATTTTTATCTTCCAGATTTTCTTATTATTATCTACTGGCACTTCCGGCTGGATGAGTGTTGTATACATGGAGTCCACGGAGAATTTACCGCAAGTGCGTAAATTCCACGGAAACTCATCAGATCCTTGAGTCAAATTGACAGAAGCGAATCGCTTGAGTCATCCGTGCAATCTTCATACGTGAAGACATTTACATTCTTATGGGGTGTTATCTTATAGTCATTGAACACTTGTGTGTTAATCTTGTTATGTATCTTGTGCTTTCTAGTTTTGTCTTGTGCTCATATTGTTTAGCTTATTATGCCGGAATCTAACTTATTTAAGATTTGTTTGAAAAATAAATGAGCAGTTTATTTCTATGTTTACTGAAACCAAGTAATTCGTTTTATATGACTATTCACCCATTGTATGAGACATCTCATTCTTTGATATTGATTAAGCTTTTCTGTTTTCCACGTATGATAGGTTGGACTTATTTAACGTATGTTCTATCAACTCCAAAATAAGTTTAATACATCATAATTGAGCAGCCAAATATTCTTTCAAATTGTCACATTTTTCTCACTAAAAAGAACTAGCTGGGTGGCCCGCGCATTCGCGCGGCTAGATTTATTATTGTGTGAATTTTGCATTAGCGTTCAAATATTGGTAACTCGTTACGTACATGTTTAATATAATTGAAAACTATCACAAAGATAATCATGGAAAAATTATTTGCAGTGTTTCTCGACCACCAATTTGCCCTCACACCAAAATGGTAATTTTATTTAATTCATCGTGTATTTTAAATTTTATATCATTTGTAATTTAGAAAATGATTTTGGACTTAGTCAAAAATCATTCGAGCATATGTACTACCTCGTTGGTAATGATCTTTCTATGTGTCTACATTAAACAGAAGTCATTGTGGGGTTCTTGCAATGCAAAACTATGCTACCTCCTCAAAGAATTAGTGCACGTCTTCGCAAAATATCAGCTTTGACAAAACATAGTCCGATACAAAGGTGATACCATCAGATTCATAATCAAAAGAGGTTTAAAATGGTACAATTTTTGCTACGAATAACCCACATTAATTTATTGATCACATGTTGTGCAAATGTATATTTTTTAAAACGTGTGTGCTGTCCATTGGGAAATTCCAGAGTAAAGCTTTGTAATAACTTATTAATTCCATGATATTAATTTCCATATAGCAATTAATTTGGACTTCAGCTTACTTCAAACTTTCGGGTATCTCTAAACTTTCTATGGCGTATGATTGAAATCAATTTGGTAGTAATATCGACAATGGAGCATAAGAGCATGTGTTAAGAAGCGCGCTTGCAAACAAACTTGTTTAAAACACTTTGACTACTAATAATAAATATTTAGAATGATAAAGTAAAAAACATATTGTAACTCCCGTTTCTTTGAGAATACACATTTAAACTAATTCTCCATACGACACATGGACAGACTAAACTCTTTCATATATTTCTTATAATTTCATAAAATCGCCACACGGATGCACAATGCATGCACATCATGTTACTCTTAAGGAGAGCGGAAAAATCATTTGAATTGGTCGACATGATATAATAAAAAAATCAGATCTCATGCAAAACGTGCAAGGTTACAAAATCCTTTCATGCAGCCTTGTTTGCTGTCGTGGGGTCGCCGTCCTCGTCTTCACATGTCCGTCCGCTGTACCATTGGTTTGTTTTGAAGCCTCTCGTAGTCGCATCGAGCTTGTCCTCCTCTAAGTGTCTTCTTATTTTCTATCCTTACTAGTTGAATTTGGCGTGCCGTCACGGCACGCCCTTGGCGATTTTCTTTTGTGTAATATATATAATTTTTTTCTGAAAATGTTAGGTAAATTGGTATGTTGGAACATGTTTAAATACCTTTTTTTTTTGTTGCATCGTCTGTCTGAATTTTTTTTGGTAGTTGTAGAACTATGGAAAATTTGACACTCACGGCACGCCCTTGGCGATTTTGTTTGTGTAATATATATATTTGTTTTTTTCATAAAAATGTTAGGTAAATTGGTATGTTGGAACATGTTTAAATACCTTTTTTTTCTGTTGCATCGTATGTCTGAATTTTTTTTGGTAGTTGTAGAATTATGGAAAATTTGACATATTTTGTGCATTATTTCGAACCGTATAATAGAACACATATTTTATTTTGAGTTTATTTATTTGTATGTTTTTCCCCGTTTTTCAAATGGTCAGACTTGGAAGCCATTGAAATTTTCGAAGTTTTGAAATTTGCAATCTGGTAATGTAGCGCAAGCAGCAAACGTTCATTCTTTGTGTGGTAATGTTGGCATATTTGTTATATTTGACTCTATATGTGCTTATTAAATGGTCGTTCTTGAAATGCATTCGAAATTTTTAAATTAGCTGTAAATTTTAATCCATTATTAGAGGTGCTGCATATGCTTCAAAATTTTATTTAAATCTGTAATCGGAGGGAATACATTATCTGAGATTCATTAATTTTAATCCATTTTTAGAGGTGCTGAATATGTTTTTCCTGCATGTTCAGCAAATTTAATTTTCAGATATGTTTACATTATGCCAAAAGTGGATAATTTTTTGTGCTGTTTTATTTATTGCAGTTTTTAAAAGTTGCAGAATTCAATTTGTGTTTGAAATTTAGGATTCGAAATATATTTGGGAAGTTCGTAATGTTTGTTGGAAAGATTTTTTTGTTTTTTGTGTGGAAAGTTAAATAATCTGGAAGAAGTTACTAAGTTTTCCTAATTGCTGTTTTGATTTTTACCTTTTTAATGAAATTGGCCTGGTGTGAACTTACCTCTCTCTAAAACCACCATTATAGTCACAAAAAATATATTATGTAACAAAAACAAAGGAAAGCAATTTATATTCACAAAAAAAATTCCACCAATTGCAATCTGGAAAATGTCCAAATTTGAACATTCCTTGGAATTAATACGAATTGAATTGTGGTCGCCTCTATAAAACTATAAAACGGGCAAGTCTGAAAGACCGACATAATCTTAGAAGGCTTAAATTTTAAATTTGGATTTGAATATGTTTTTTTTTTTGAATATGTTTTTTTTTCTTTATTCTGGTTACTTAATATATTTTGTGGATATAATTGCTGGCGTTGTTTGTCTAACATGTTTGTGTTTTTTTCCCCGCAAACTTAGCGAAATATTAGTGGGCAGGTAAAATTAAAAGTTTTTTTATGTGGTTTTGTAAGATTTTTTTTTAGTCATGTCTATGGGCAGAAAAAATTACAGCAGCTTTGTAAAAAAGGCAAAACAGAAAAAAAGGTGGGAAAATCGGGAAAAAAAAAGAAATGCTGGGCCGAGCCAGCTGCGAAGCAGCCAGCCCAGCCCAACCCGTGGCCCATGTAGCAAGCCCAGACCCGCTGGGACGTCACGCTGACGTCACCAGCGGGCGGGCTGTGCCGCGGCGGCTCCGGCGAAGGCGGCGTCGAAGGACGCCGTTCTGGGTCGCGCGCGCGAGCGCGGAAGACGCGGTTGGTCGCGGCGCGCCCGAATCTGGCGGCGCCGCCGCTTTAGGGTCGCCGGAGCGGCCGGCGGCGGCCAATCCGCGGCGGCGGGAGGCACGGCACGGCGGCGCCGATTCCGGCGCCACGCGGGCGTCCCGGCACGCGTTTGCCGGCGGAGAGGGAGGGGAGGCGACGGCGAAGCCGGCCATGGCCGTCGATGCGGGCGGGGAGGCCCGTGGCGGCGGGGCGGCGCGTCGGCGTCGCCGGCGATTTCGGGCGTCGCGCGCGCGAGGGGAGGGGAGGGGAGGGGATCTGCGGACGGTTTTGCTCAAAAACCCCTGAGTTTTTCCCAATTTGCAATTAGCTCCATTTGTTCGTAAAGCTGTGGACTGCGGAGCAAGCGCTCGATTAGTGAGGGGTGTTTTCAGAAAATCGTCACGGTGGAGCTGTTTGATCCGTCGGATGAAGAGGCGACGGCGCGGATCAGAGCACTGAAGTACTGTAGATTTTCTACAGTACCACTACAGTGGCAGGGTCGCTGAGAGGTCGCCATTTCCTTGGTCTTTCATATAGGTAGTATAGGTAGGCTGTATTTAATGCTCGGTCAGCCATTGTGCTTTTTCATCCTTAACTACCACATGGGACGGACTTCTTACTCGGAAGTCTACTCTTTTTCCTTACGTTGGATCCAAGCTCTTGTGTGATCTAATCTTTGTCAAATAGTCTACCTGCACAATGCACATGCTAATAATTTCTGGATTGTACTGGACGGGTATACTTGATGGATTGAGCGGTCAGGTCGAATGATATTTCCGATGGATCAGAAAACAATTGGAGCTTTTACGGTCGTCATACTTCTGCCGTCTGAAGTTGCCATCGCCTCCAGCCGGATGGATATCACCATGTCAGTCTGCTCGTAGACCTTGCCGTAGACTCAGAAACCTTGCTGTCGTCGGCGGAAACTCATCGGAGACTATACAAAGGCGTTAATGGAACACTGCCGTTTTGAAGATTCACTCGACGACTGCAGTTATTGAGTTGCATATCATGTGATGCGTGCTTCTGCCGGTAGGATGACTCCGTCGTCGTCATACACAGTTTGCAGAGCGATTCCTGAAATCGTTTGCCGAGGGTTGATCTAGACGAAGGATCAGGATTCATGTAATCTGCCGGCAAGTTTGAACGCGTATCAATCCCTGCAAAAAAAAAAGAGAACAAATTACAATTGTAATTATTCTCACGAACGGGCGCCATAATATGACCATGCATATCGTCGGATCGAAATTTGTACAACTTGTTACCTCAGAACAGAATAAATCTCTGCATCTTGCGTCAAACCAATCGGCACCTCTTAATACGATTTCAGATTTTTTGTTCCTTCAAACTGAGCCTCTGATTGATTGTGCGTGCAATGTATCCGTCCATAATGCTGAGAGCCGGCGGACCTCCGCGGATGTCGACCTTTCCATCTACCTCAAACCATGCATTGCACTACTGCTATGGCGCCGAGTTCCTCGAGTACGAAGGCCGGCCAGGTATGGCGATGTCGCATCAAGAGCTCCGCAATCGCGGTGGTTGACCATGCATATCGTCGGATGGAAATTTGTACAACTTGTTACCTCAGAACAGAATAAATCCCTGCATCTTGCATCGAACCAATCGGCACCTCTTAATAGGATCTCAGATTTTTTGTTCCTTCAAACTGAGCCTCTGGTTGATTGTGCGTGCAATGTATCCGTCCATAATATGCTGAGAGCCGGTGGACCTCCGCGGATGTCGACCTTTCCGTCTACCTCAAACCATGCATTGCACTACTGCCATGGCGCCGAGTTCCTCGAGTACGAAGGCCGGCCAGGTATGGCGATGTCGCATCAAGAGCTCTGCAATCGCGGTGGTCTTCCACGATTCACCAGCGCGCTGGTCGTGGTTGTCGTCTCCTCCTGTATCCTGTACCTTGTCGGAGGCTTACGCACAGACCGCGCCTGGGTGGGCCCCTGGCGGCGCAGCTTGTTGCCGCGCCTCATCGCTGCCCAGCCTTGCATAGCGCGGCCATGCCGACCAGTTCGCGGCGCAAGAGGGTCCTTCTTTTGATAGCGGAGTCGTCGTTGTACGTCCGCACAGGTCTCGCCGCCGCTTCGCCGAGGTACACGCCGCACGCGATAATGATCTCTGGCGCCCGATGCTCTCCGGCGAGAGAAAATCGTGTTGCCCTCGTAATCAGTTTTGATCCTGCGTGGTTTTCTATCAGATTCAACTTGAACAGGTCTGGCAATACGATGAAGCACAGAGTCCATGTCTCATGCAAACTGCAGAGTCCATGTCTCGATGCAATCTGGATATGAATCGATCAGTTGTCAAAAAGAAAAAATATGAATCGACCTAGTGTACGTGTGCCTGCGGGCTATCTATTTCCTTCCGACGTGAAATCTAGGTGGTTAATCTCCACCTTTGATATGCTCTAACGTGAAATAGATTAATCTTGACCGTTGTTTGTCCTGTGTTTTAATTATATAATAGATATCAGCCATAAAATAAGTACCTTTTCTCACTCAACTCCCACAAGATTTGTCTGGAGCATCGATCCGAACAATCAAATTTGCGACTTTCATGTATATTATCTTCAAATTATAGGACTAACTAAATATTTTTTCAGAAAAATGACTCACTTCCTTGAAACATAATTTTGTCCTGCTTTATATAAATAGAGCCACAAACGACCAAACTGACACAAAGTGGTCAGACTATATTCGTACAAAGCAAATAAAAGAGAAAAAAAAACGAGAAGGGATCGAGCGCCCCAACTCCAAGTCAAGCGTGAAAATCGGAGAAGCCACATCCACCATTATGCAACCTAGACTACCCAAGCAGGTACGAAACCATATCTCCTGGGAAAACCATCGAACAACGTTGCACCGAATATACAAAGCCATTGGTGGAGAGGGCCGTGTTAGACAGATATGTCACGTACCGTGACATATCCCCCAGTTACCTAAATTGTGGAGTTTCCCTATTTTTTGTGATCTCCCATTTATGGTTAGGATTGTAAAATTGTCTATATATACATGCAATGGAAAAGGGCCCAAGTGTGGTCAATCTTCTCACATGGTATCTATGACTTCCTCGACGACGACCTCCCTCCAATTGTCGTCCCCCTGGCTGCGCCCTCCCCACGCGCACCCTCTCCTCCACCCTCGCCGCCGCCTGCGCCTCCATCACCCCCTCCCGCGCATCGCACGCGCAGTACCTCCGGCATCCGCGTCCCCCCCCCCCCCCCCCCCCCCCCCGTGAACGGCTTAACTTGCATGCTTCTGTCCACAGGTACTCTCCGGTTCCGACATCCGCACGTGCTTCTCTAAAGGATCCTAACTGGCTCGACGCTTTGACCGCGGAGTACCGCGCGGTCCTCGCAACGACACTTGGGATCTTGTGCCTCCTCCTCGGAACGCCAACATCGTCTCCGGCAAGTGGATCTTTCGCCACAAGCTGAAGCCTGATGGCTCTCTCGACCGCTACAAAGCACGTTGGGTGCTTCGCGGCTTCTCGCAGGAGCAAGGCGTCGACTTCGACGAGACCTTCAATCCGGTTGTCAAACCGGCAACGGTCCGCGTCATCCTCTCCATCGCCATCTCTCTTAAATGGGAGACTCGCCAGCTCGACGTCAAGAACGCATTCCTTCATGGCAAGCTCGCTGAGGTCGTCTACTGTCGCCAACCCACCGGCTTCACCGACTCCACTCGCCCCGACTGTCGGGGGAATACTTTCTGGATTAACCCGCGGCCCGGTGCGAGTTACTTTACTCGCACAGACAAAAGCCCACATGGGATCAAGCCCAACATCTAACCGCCACAAGGAGAAGAATCTAGCAGAAGACACGGAGACGAGCCAGTCTCCGGATAGGTCCCAGATAGTATATTCCTTGTGGAGAAAGATTCCTTTGTAACCTGACGAGCTCTGTGTATATAAAGAGGACTCGCAGGACTTAGAGAGGGTCAAGCCCTTAAACCCTAGCTCATACGGCGAGTACCAGATCGGATCGCCTCCATTGTAACACCTCGATTATCATATCAATACCAATCTAGGGTAGGCAGGAAGTAGGTCTTTTACCTCACATTGAGGGGGCCGAACCTGGGTAAATCTGTGTTGATCTTTGTTCCTGCGATCCCAAGCTCGGAGATGCTTGACTCGCGTAATCCCACACCTACGAAGTCATCTATGACACCTGACGTGACAAACCCACGACAGTTGGCGCCCCCGTGGGGCCTGCGGTCAAGAGCGTCACGTTCCGCGCAGGATCGAAATCAGGCTTCAAGGACATCGCCATCGGCCAAGTTGAAGACATCAATGGAGTCCCCTTCATCGACGACTCAGAGTGGGGACCAGGCGGATCACATCGAGTTTGGATACATGTGCCCATCGGATCAGTGAAAGTTTTCGTCGGATCCGTCAGTCGCATGCCTATAGATGCGACTCAAGGAAGCGAGTCGGGGGAGAAACTGCGGCCGGTCAGGGTCCGCGTGTTGGAGGAACTGCAGCAAGCTACAGCAAAACTACCCATCCCCGTTCCGACAAGGCCTGTTTGGGGATCTCTACCAAATCAGGAAGGAGACCTCAAGATTGAAGAAATTGAAGCTATCAGGACGGAACTCTATGAAGAGGCGCAAAGACTCGCGGCTGAGCGCGAAAAACTCCAAGAAGAAGGTCGACGACTCCGTCGCTGGCAGCCAAGCATCAGGCGGTCCGAACCAAGACGACATCTGAGCGCAAGAAACTCCAAGAAGAAGATTGGCGACTCCGTCGTTGGCAGCAAAAGCATCAGATCAAGATGGACAGAGGAGAGATGAAACCACAGTTCCACGGCGACCCGAGAGCAACGTGCATGCCGCGATAGGAATATTGTCGAAGATAGCACCGGTTGGAGACACACGAGCTGATAAGGAAGCTCGCCATGCGATCGACCTACTGCAAACCGCTGCCTTACAACAAGCAAATATGTATGGGTCACGCCCAATGAGCCGCAACACGAGGTATCATGGGGAGGAGAAAAGTGCAGCGTCGAAGAAGTGGTCAACCAGCTAGCAGGTTTGCAGTATCATTGGAAAAAGAAAAGAAATAGAAGGCGAGTCACAGCGTCCGGGCGACTCAGCCAGCCCAGATTGAAACTGACTCAGATGAAGATTCAGCGCCAGTAAACTCCTATTCATTATTGAAAGGACCAGCATGTTTTGGAGAGGAAATACGGCTCACTCGTTTCCCCCCGAACTTCGGTGAGTCGCAGCGAGTCACCACCTATCGCAGCGACCAAGACCCTGCCTTATGGATAGAAGATTATGAGGCAAGCATGACAGGGACTGATGTAACTCAGGAAGTGCGTGCGAAATATTTCCACTTGGCAATACAGGGAGAAGCCAGGGATTGGCTGTTAAGCTGCCATCAAAATCAATAAGCACATGGGAAGACTTGAAGGACAAGTTCATCAACAGATTCCAAACAGAAGACATGAAAAACCTTAGACAATGCGTTCAAAAGGAGGACGAATCAAGCGGTGACTGGATCAGAGAGTCGCGGAGATCCTTGGCTCCGCCAAGACTTAACAGTACAGTCTGCAATACAAGCTATGAGGAAGAACTGTAGATTTGAGCCGCTGGTGCACAAGTTAAGTCGCGCTGAGCACAAGATTGAAGTTTCGACCAGCTTTTGGCAACAGCTGACAAGTACGCAAAGACAGATAAGGGGACAGGCGGCTTATCACAGAACCCAACAGAGAAATTGCAAGTCGCGCAAACTGAACATCGTGCACACCAGATGAAGGAGCAAGGAAGTGATAAGGCCTCATTCCCTAATAACTGCAAGGGGATCTTTGACGTTCCCTGCGACTTACATCGCAGGAGAGATGGCAGGCCAGCGAGTCACACAAAGGCGCAATGCATTATTACCGGAGGTGGAAAGAAGGCGACACGCCAGATGCGGCTCGCAGTGGATCAATGCAGCACAAGAATAAATCTAGCTCTCAAAGGCCTGACGTTTTACCTAGAAGAACATAGGACAGTTTCATACAGTGGAAGTACAAACACGGATGGAAGCCGGAGGCATGCCAGATTTCAACGCCAGAAAGGTACCACGTTGGACAGAGCATCTTTTTGGAGTCGCGACGATCACCCCCCAGAAGTAAAGATCCAGGACAGCCAGCTCTTGTGGTCACGCCTGAAGTCGCGGGATACAAGTTAAGTAAGGTCCTAATGGACGGAGGAGGAAGAGTAAACATCCTATATCAAGACACGCTCCGAAGAATGAATATACCCGAGTCGCGGCTGCGACCATCCAGGAAAGAAATTCAAGGCATAATCCCAGGAGCTGTTACGCGACCAATCGGAAAGATAACCTTGAAGTTAGCTTTGGACAGAGCGGAACTTCCGCACAGAGCTCCTAGACTTTGAGGTTGTAGCAGTCAAGAGCTCATATCATGCGATCTTTGGAAGAGAAGCCTATGTCAAATTCACGCCCGCCCCTGCTACGTCTACCTACAGTTAAAGATACCGGACCAAACGGTGTTATTACAATATATGGAGACAGGCAGAAGCGTTAGAATGCGAGAACGCAGGCTCAGCACTCGCAGAAGAAGCTTGCATCGCCAACTCCTCACATGGATATCAGTCGCAGATCGGTAATCGCAGCTCAAAACGAGTCGCGTTGGAGACCGCGGAGGCGGCCAACAGGATGCAGCCACCGGATGGTAAATACCCACCGAGAAGTCGCGCATCAGCAAGATAATGCCCCAGAGGTCGCTTTGATACAAAAAGAAGACAAGAAATGGCGCATATGCATAGACCCAGCCTCGATCAACAACCCCAGCCAAAGAGGTTCAGTTATCGTGAGTCCTTACAAAGCAACTCAACTCAACATAAGTCGCAGCTCAGTGCGGCTAATCTCTAACAAACTTGCTTCTGCTTCAACATGAACACACATCGGAGCTATCATGCTCGACCCGAGTCGCTTTTAGCGACTCAAAATTGAACCAATCAGGTGTTCAACCCACTCCGTTAGGAGTATTAATTCGCAACTAAGTGCGATGAGTATCAAGTATGCATGGCCTGCGGGGAACAGAAAACCGCATTAAAGGGCCTGCATCATCCTGTAACACCCTGTAAAAATCGAGTGATTATGAAATAAAGCCGGCACCCTTGACATTCAAGGGCTTGTCGTTTCGCCTCAACTATCATTGAGTCGCTGAGTCTTTTGAATTTCATATATCACTGACCCTTGAGGGCTCCTTACGAGCATCGCGAGTACCAATCGCACCTCAAATTTTGCCAAACGAGTGGCAATCCTTAAGCTAGAAGCGTCTTGCATTATGCGGCCAAAGTACTGGGGTGTGGCGTCAATCGAGCTTGATTGCCTATCATGGCCGCTCTCGACCCTGAACACACATGTTCCTAGGAAATACTGAGCCGCGCGAGCGTCTACTTAATGGAATTATCATGAAAAGAACCTGCTTATAGGTCACAAAATACTGTTTATAATACATGAATGTCTTACAGACTAACGGGCATGTCCCACATATTTATTTTTTTTCCGAGCTACAGGAGCGGGAATTGGCGCGGCTTGTCTCGCGGTTGCAGTCGCAGGTGCCCTAATAATCAGGGCGCCGCCAGACGAGGCAGAAGGGCCACCAGATCCTGTTGATGGAGTAGTAGCCCGAGATGACTCAGCTCCTGTGGACTTTTCCTTTGGCACCTTGCTCCCATCAAGATTGAATTTTTCGAGATAAGTGCCCAAGTCTAAATTATCAACAAATTTTGTGGCATATCCGCGCATCCCTTTCCAGATATCGAAGTACTCGCTTATTGGCAGTTCAGTATCATGCGCTCATCGCCCGGCCGTGGCGAGCAATCTTGCCAACATCTATTTCTGGATAATATGCTCGGAGCAATGTCAAGACATGCGCGGCTCCGGCGCGAGCAGAGGATCGTTTCCAATCAGAGACATAATGCGGAGCCTTGAGCAGTTTATTTATCCAATACTCGCAAGATGTTGGGCCATCAGTCGCAGGAGAGATTACCGTCATGACTTCCTTGGTAACCTTTAAGAAGCGCTGCTGAAGTCTGACAGATATACCAGTTGATCCTTCAAGTTGGAGCGGGACACTGGGGCCTCAGGCCCTATGTCAAGAAAGAAAAGACAAGAAACAAGTCAGAGACTCACGTTGGCTACCCAAAATATATATGATTAAAGGAATAAAAGACGAACCAGCAAGCTGCAGGATGGCTGATTTGACGATGGAGCCAAAACCCTCAAAGGCTTTGAACAGCGAGTTATATTTTTCATCTCGCGCGGCGAGTTCCTTTGCGTGGTCTCCTTCAGACGATCAATCAATTCAGATTTAAGAGTCAGCCCTTCACGCAAAGATCTAATGACTTCGTCTTTCTCCATGAGTCGCTGCCGCATATCTGCTTCAAGTTCTTTAAATTGCTCTTCACAGGAGTCGAGTTGACCTTTGAGAGATTTTATTTCCTGGCCTGGTCCCTAATGACCTCATTATGCCGCTCCAGGGGAGATGCATCACTTCAGGCTGATCTATGGAAATGCCTTTACCCTTTATTGAGCCAGAAGCATCAAGCAAGGACAGTTCAAGCTGAAAATAAACAGAGCAAAATGCATGGGTAAGCTATCCAGGAACTTGGGGGTCGAGATTTGGAGCCAAGAAAAGAATCAACACCCCGTGCAATGACACAAGGTTTTGATCCTTGGGGGCTATGGTATACGTACCTGGCGGCTTGAAGAAAATTGCTCAACTAGGCCGCACAGCAGAGCAGCATGCTTATCTCCAGCAGCAATTATGGCATCCGCAATTGACTTAGAACTATTTCCTGGAGCTGGAATTCTATCTTAGTAGATACCCTACCAACAGCAGGAGTTGCGGATGGAGCTGCGACTGGAGTTGTGACAGGAGCCGCATCAGCAATACCTTCCCCAGGGATGGCCTTGGATGAGTCGCACCATCACTATTTCCCACGTTTTTATCAGTAGCATCATCCTCGCTCATAGCTGGCTGAGAAGAAGCGGTATGAGAATTTGACTTGGTATCCTCTTCAACCATGGCCCTGCAAAATGTTGATGGGTTAATAAGCCGACCCAGCAGAGCCGTAACATTGAAAAGAAGGCGAATGATACGTCTCCAACGTATCCATAATTTCTGCTGTTCCATGCTTATATTATACCATTTGCTACATGTTTTATATACACTTCATATCACTTTTATGCATTTTCTGGGACTAACCTATTAACAAGATGCCACAGTGCCAGTTCCCTGTTTTCTGCTATTTTTGGTTTCAGAAAGTTACTTCTGGAAATATTCTCGGAATTGCACGAAACAAAAGGCCAAGTCCCTATTTTTCCAACACGTACACGGAGCCCGAAGGAGAGACGAAGGAGAGCCACGAGGTGGCCAAACCACCTGGCGGCGCGGCAGGGGGGCCCACTGCGCCAGCCTGTGGTTTGGGCCCCTCGGGGGTCCACCGACATCGCCCCTTCGCCTATTTATTCCCCGAGACGTGAAAATCCTAAAACACCGAGCCTTTCATCCAGAACATATTCGCTGCCGCCGCCGTCGTCAACCCTAACTCGGGGGTTCTGATTCTCTTCCCGGCACCCTGCCGGAGAGGGGAATCATCACCGGAGGGCTCTACATCGCCATGCCCGCCTCCGGAGTGATGCGTGAGTAGTTCATCCTTGGACTATGGGTCCATAGCAGTAGCTAGATGGTTGTCTTCTCCACTTGTGCCATCATGTTTAGATCTTGTGAGCTGCCTATCATGATCAAGATCATCTTATTGTAATGCTACATGTTGTGTTTGCTGGGTTCTGACTTATATTGATACCTATGTGGAGCTGAATATTATATTATCATGTCTATGTCATTTGTTATCTTGCATGCTCTCCGTTACTTGTTGAAGCCTTGGCCAAGTGAATACTTGTGACTCCAAGAGGGGGTATTTATGCATGATAGTTGGGTTCAACCTCTATTTAACCTGAGATAGTGACAGCAAGTTCTAAGGTTGTAGATGTGTTGTTGCCACTAGGGGTAAAACAGCAATGCTTTATTCAATAATGAATGTATTGTTTACATTACGCACATTACTTAATGCAATTGTCTGTTGCTTGCAACTTAATACTGGAAGGGGTACGGATGTTAACCGGAAAGTGGACTATTTAGGCATAGATGCATGCTGGATAGCGGTCTATGTATTTTGTCGTAATGCCCAAATGAATCTCATAGTAGATACCACAGCTCACACATGCATGTTATATGCACTTATCAATTGTCAATTGCCCAGCTGTAATTTGTTTACCCAGCATGTTAGTTATTTTATTGGAGAGACACCACTAGTGAACTATGGACCCCGGTCCATTCTTTTACATCTGAAATACAATCTACTGCAATCATTGTTCACTACTGTTTTATGCAAACAAACATCATCTTCCATTCGATACGTTTAACCCTTTGTTTTCAGCAAGCCGTGAGATTGACAACCTCACTGTTAAGTTGGGGCAAAGTAATTTGATTGTGTTGTGCAGGTTCCACGTTGGCACCGGAATCCCTGGTGTTGCGCCGCACTACACTCCTTCACCAACACCTTCGAAGCAAACCTCGTTTTCCTACTGGTTCGATTAAACCTTGGTTTCATATTGAGGGAAAACTTGCCGCTGCACTCATCATACCTTCCTCTTGGGGTTCCCAACTGACGTGTGATGTACAAGCATAGTTTCTGGTGCTGTTGCCGGGGAGATATTCCCTCGTCAACTTAGCGCTAGCAGCGAACCATACCCAGAGGCGACACGGATACTCTTCATCAGGCAACCAGAGGAAGGAGAAGATAAACCTTGCAAATCTGAACCTACAGAGTGTGAAAAGAAGTGGTGATCAGCAAATCCTTGCCAAAAATATGCAAGCACAAAAGGAAAAGGAGAAAGTCGCAAACAACTACCCGAGCTCATTGAGAAGCAGTCCTTTGCAACAGCCTCGGAAGAAAAAGCGGTCTTGTCAGGATCAGCAAGTTTTAAAGATTTGGCAGTCCTTCTTTCTATCAGTAGCGCCAAGGCTTTGCGGCGTTTCTCAGGTTGCGCGGGGTCTTCTGAGCTCTCGCATGATAAACGTTTTGAGGACCTGCGAGGCACCTCAGGGAGTTCCAAGAAAGGTGTATTTGGAGTCGAGGACAGGAGAGCGTCGGCCATTTGTTGCTCCTCTTCAGAAGCGCTACCCTCAGGCTCGAAGACGATGTCGTGCATAATTGTATCCTTGCCAAGGGCTGCGGCTTGCTTTGACGACTCAGTCGCGGCTTCTTGGGTAGAGTCGGCGTCCTCTGAGGGAAGAACCCAGAAATAGGGATCGATCTGAAAAGGAGCTCGGGTCATCAATAATTAATTTTGAAGAAGGAATTTGGAGGAAACAAGTTACAAGTAAACATTACCACAAAAGGCTTGTGCTCAGCCCAGAAGGGAGCAAGCCCGACGCTATCATACGAGTCGATATCTTCACTCGTCACTCGGCGAATGAAATTTATCCACTCCCCCTTGTCCCAGTCTTCAGGGCAAGTACGGTCGACGTCGTTTGCGTCACAAGTGAAATCCATTATAAGTCGCGAGCGGCGACTCACAGGCTGAATTCGCCATTTAGTCCAGCAAGATATGAGATCTAATCCAGTGAGACCGTGGAGTGTCAGCGCCCTCACCTTGTCCAAAAGGGATTCGATAAAGGGCAACGAAGAAGGATCAGATTTAGAAGATAGAGCATCGGTAGCCTCGAAGGGAAGAGGAGACCAAAGAGGGAGAGGAATTTCACCCTCAGAAGAAATGTTTTTGCAATAGAAGAACGTTCTTTGCCAATCCTTAATTTTGTTGGCAAGGGCTAGTTTTGGGAAAATACTACCCCTACGGCATTGGAAGGAAACGGCGCCGCATTGGAGAAAGGGACCATCTGTGGTTTCCCTTTGGCTATTGCAATTGAAAAGAGCAAGCCAGAAATCTATTGAAGGCGGGATACCTAGATAATCTTCACAGAGGACGTGGAAGTTGCTCACTTGCAACATCGAATTAGGGCCAATATCATGGAAGCGGAGACCCAACCGCTGCATCAAGGAACGGAAGAAGAGAGAACCTGGAGGCTTGAACCGACCGCCCGCCATTCGCATTGATCTTTTGGCGGAAGAAGGCCCCGTGCAGTTAAGGATTCCAGAAAATCCTCATCGATCCACGAACCTTCCCAGTTGCACCTGCGGCGAGACATTTTCCCAGATTGATGGAGATCTTCACCAAAGGATTGTGAGTATGAGAAGCGGGATCAGAGGCGGCGGAAAAGAGCAGCGGATGCGTGATACAAGTCTTGATGCAGAACGCTGGGAAAAACGATAGGCCAGGGTAAATAGCCCAGACACGGAAGACGTGTAGATCTGAAAATCAACCGTCAAGGCAGGTTAAGTCGCGCTATTGAGACGCCAAGAAGAGTTATAAGTCGCAGATTGGAAATATGAAAATTGGAGTTCAGCTGGGATAGTTCATGTGCGCGGCTCGGGGGCTTGTTAAGGCAAAGAAGCCTTCACTCGAAATTCAAGCTAAACTTTGGGGCTAATGTCGAGGGAATACTTTCTAGATTAACCCGCGGCCCGGTGCGAGTTACTTTACTCGCACAGACAAAAGCCCACATGGGATCAAGCCCAACATCTAACCACCACAAGGAGAAGAATCTAGAAGACACGGAGACGAGCCAGTCTCCGGATAGGTCCCAGATAGTATATTCCTTGTGGAGAAAGTTTCCTTTGTAACCTGACGAGCCTCTGTGTATATAAAGAGGACTCGCAGGACTTAGAAAGGGTCAAGCCCTTAAACCCTAGCTCATACGGCGAGTACCAGATCGGATCGCCTCCATTGTAACACCTCGATTATCATATCAATACCAATCTAGGGTAGGCAGGAAGTAGGTCTTTTACCTCACATTGAGGGGCTGAACCTGGGTAAATCTGTGTTGATCTTTGTTCCTGCGATCCCAAGCTCGGAGATGCTTGACTCGCGTAATCCCACACCTACGAAGTCATCTATGACACCTGACGTGACAAACCCATGACACCGACCATGTCTGTCGACTGAACCGCTCGCTCTACGGCCTCAAGCAGGCCCCTCGCGCGTGGTACCAGCGCTTCGCGACCTTCATCACCTCGACCGGCTTCACGTGCTCGCGCTCCGACACTTCACTGTTTGTTCTTCAGTGTGCAGAGGGTACGGCCTATCTTCTGTTGTACGTCGACGACATCGTCCTCACCGCCTCCTCGCCGCGTCTTCTCGAGCGGATCACCGACTCCCTCAGCTCCGAGTTCGCCATGACGGACATGGGCAGCCTTCACTACTTCCTCGGCATCGCGGTCACCCGCGACTGCTCCGGCATGCACCTCTCGCAAGCCAAGTACGCCGCGGAGATTCTGGACAAAGCCGGCATGACAGCCTGCAAGTCCGCGACGACTCCGGTTGACACATCACCGAAGCTCGCCGCCACGGCCGGTGCTCCTATCGCCGACCCCACCGAGTACCGGAGCCTCGCCGGGGCTCTCCAGTACCTCACCTTCACCCGCCCCGACATCGCGTACGCCGTCCAGCAGGTGTGCCTTCACATGCACGACCCTCGCGAGCAGCACTTGACGGCCATCAAGCGCATCCTGCGCTACGTCAAGGGCACGCCTTCTCACGGACTCCAGCTGTACTCTACATCGCCGGACTCCATGGCCACCTACACCGACGCTGACTGGGCTGGTTGCCCCGATACTCGCCGCTCCACATCGGGCTTCTGCGTCTACCTCGGAGACAATCTTGTCTCATGGTCTTCGAAGCGGCAACACACGGTATCCCGCTCCAGCGCCGAGGCTGAGTACCGTGCAGTGGCTAACACCGTTGCTGAGGCCAGTTGGATTCGTCAACTCCTCCATGAGCTTCATCGACCATCTCCTCCCGCCACGGTTGTGTTCTACGACAATGTTAGCGCCGTCTACATGTCCACGAACCCCGTTCAGCATCAGCGCACTAAACACATCGAGATCAATCTCCACTTCATTCGCGATCGTGTCGCCATGGGCCAGATCCGCGTGCTGCATGTTCCCTCGTCTCGCCAGTTCGCCGACATATTGACGAAGGGTTTACCATCACCGTTGTTTCTAGATTTTCGGTTCAGTGTCAACGTCCGATCTCCTCCCGTTGTGACTGCGGGGGAGTGTTAGACAGATATGTCACGTACCGTGACATATCCCCTAGTTACCTAAATTGTGGAGTTTCCCTATTTGTTGTGATCTCCCAGTTATGGTTAGGATTGTAAAATTGTCTATATATACATGCAATGGAAAAGGACCCAAGTGTGGTCAATCTTCTCACGGGCCGCATGCGAATAGTAAGGGCCTAGAACGATGACAACGAGGTCACATGTATAAGATAAGAGGACAGCCATGTCATCCCATGCTAGCGCCGAAGAAGCTTCACTCCAGAAACAAGGCAAATTCGGAGCTGCAACCAACAAAATTCTAGGGAAAAAGGACTCACTAAGTGACAACTTCATTTTTTTTGTCTTGCTATTTACAAAAAAAAGTGCATTTCTATCTGATCAGCATTTGGTTCCCTGGTTTTCGCAGGGTCTCCTAGCCATCACTCATTTTCGTTTTTTAGCTTTGAAGATATTGCAACTGCACTTTTTAGTTTAGCATGAGTGTATGGCAATAGATTTCAGGTTTATATCCATGTAGGCGGTTGACTTTCATTCGATTTCCAGTACACACAGCACGCACGATCATTGTAACTGCAGTCGTGCAACCTTTACTACCTCCCAACAACAGGATAGGATAGGACAGGCCGTGCCTTTTTCACCCAGCTGCAGCAGCTACCTGCTTTCGCTGTAAAAACAGCACCATCTTTACTCAGGCGATCATCTTTACCCACACGCACCGTCGCAAACTCGCATTTGCCCTGATAGCATCGTCTCGAAGTACGTGTCGACTGCGAGTCCGGTGGCAGCAGATCTAAAGGCGAAGCGCACGAGCGCTCAGCGAAAGCCGCGCGCAGAATTCCCGGGGCAATGATCGGCACCTAGCTCTCGCCGTCGACCGACTGTTGTCCCCCGGCTGCCGCCCAAAGCCCAGACCCGATCATCTCGCTTCAGCGCTTCTAATCATTACTTCCATCCTCAAGGACGCACATCAAATTATTCATTCACAATCTTTGCAGAAACAAAAGAAGAACAGCTAGGAGGAGCAGAACGGAGCTCATACACCAGATCTCATAGCAAAATACCGCTCATACTACAACTCTACTACAACTACTAATTAGGATCAGTGTATCATGTGTCTTGGCAACCTGGCAATGGCGGCCAGGGAAAGTCAAATTAGAAAGGAACATGGATAAGTTATTGCTGGCCGGCAACTATTTGACGAGGCGACAGCGCAGCGCCTGCCCGCGCGCGCGACTTGCCGGGCTGCCTCGTGCGCGCCATCCGCCGCGGTCCACCGTTAACCCCACCACATACGTGCTCGGGTCCCGGCAATGGCAGCATCTTCTTGCACGTACGTACGTGCGTGCGCGGGAGCTTCCTGTCCTGTCTCATGCATCTAGTAGTACTCCACGGGCGTGCCGGGGCAGCTGTCCTCCGATAAGTCGTCGTCCTCGTCGTTTGGGCCGTTCTTCTTCCCCGTGGTTGCAGCAGTCGCGACACTGAACGGCGGCGGCACGTACGGCGGGGTGGCGCACCGGAGCAGCGCCCAGTTGACGCCGTTGAAGAACGGGTGCCGCTTGATGGCGGCCGCGCCCATGGTTGCCCCCAGCCGGCGCGTGGGGTCCTTGGCGAGCAGCGCGGTCACAAGTTCCTTGGTGGCGGACGACACGGAGGGTTCCTTCGGGAACTCGAGCGCGCGAGCCACGATGTTGGCCAGGGTCATCTCGTTGTCGTAGCCTTTAAATGGCGTGACCCCGTAGAGCAGCTCGAAGATGAAGATTCCCAGCGTCCACCAGTCGACGGAGCTGCCGTGGCCCTCGCCCGACACGATCTCGGGGGCCAGGTACTCATGCGTACCCACGAAGGACATGGAGCGCAGCTCCACCGGCTCGGCCACGAACTCCAGGTCGAGAACGCCCGTGGGGAAGCTGCTGCTCTTGCCACTGTTCCCGTTGCTGGACGAGGCCTTCTTTTGGTTGCGGCGGTGTCTGCGCCGGCGGCCGCGGCCCGGGAAGAGGCTGAAGCAGGAGACGGAAGGTACGGTGCATGACGGGAGGATGCACGATGAAGACGACGCCGAGGAGTGGAGCGTGATGGGGTCGGAGATGACGTGCGCCGGCGTGGGCGCCGTCGGGTCGCACTTGAGGGAGAGGTCGAAGTCGGTGAGCATGATGTGGCCGTCGGCGCGGACTAGCACGTTCTCCGGCTTCAGGTCCCGGTACACGATGTCCATCATGTGGATGTATTCCAACGCAGCCACCACCTCAGCCACGTAGAACCTGCACAACAACAATATAGTTTAAACACCGGCCAATGTCAAAACTCGTTCGTTCACCATTACTATCAGAAGAAACCCTTTTTGGTTGCACTGTGAAGATGCAAGAACAGAAGCATTGGGTATTTCTTATCAGAAATTTTAAACCGAACTGAAACTCTGGACCCGGTGCAACTTTGGTGAAGAACTGTACCGTATGCAACTAAGTGCATACAACAAAAGCATAATACGAGTGGATCCCTTGACTTTATTCACATGCAACCAAAACAGCCCCACACTACAGGCTGCACAGCCACATCCACACACACAGTATGCTCCAACGACAGTGTCTATCTGTACCTGGCTCACCACGGTGGCTGACGCTGTGCGCTCCAGTACACTCTACCAAGAAAAAAGTGTGGGGCAAAAAAGGCAAGAGACAGTACTCGAATTAGTGCATCATTGATGCTGGGACGTTGCACGTTGGGGAGGAGCCTTGTTTAATGGCAGACGAAGGTCACATCACGTGTGATCATTCCTTTGGGTTCATCAGATTAATCCCTACAGCAAAGATGTTGATCTCGACTGCATCAACCAATTCATGGCCATGACTGCTATGAATTCGTATATGGTTTCGCTTTTCTTGCGCACTTGTTTGGTTTCCACGAGAAGTCTAAGCAACAAGTTGTTGACCCGTGAATCCATACCCCGCTCCAAAATTCACGCTTTCCCTCCCTATTTTTTTTCTTCTTAATTTTGGCTAAGTGTGTTCCCATTGCCATTAACAGTAGTGTGAGAAAAAAGTTATTCTTCATGTTCCGAGGGATTTTTTTACATCTTAATCACTTCATACTTAATGTTAAAATGAACAAGCTCACTAATTGGACCGTCCATGGAACACTGTTGAGTTGACTAGGGCTCTACAAGTGAGTGCTATGATGCTATGGCTTGGCTATCGGATTTCATCTACAGAGGCACATTACGGTGTAACGTGGCCAATAATTCTACCACCGTGTAGTTTCCTAGCTGTACTGTACAGTTTGGTAACGTCCGTGCCTTCGTCCATTAATCTCGGGTATGACCTGCATCTTAATTAATCATCCTCCACATGCATGGATGGACGTTTCTACGGCGGGGAATAATGATATTCCAAGTTCATTCCGGAAGGAAATAATATCACCCTCCGTATATTGTGGAGGAGATAATAATATCGCCGGGAGGCAATGATCGTGCACCTAGTAGAGATAAGGCAAGAAGAAAATTCCTGCGATTATTATTGTCTGATGCAGGAAGGAAGGAAAGAGCAAGCTAGCATGCAAGCGCATATGCCAAGCACAGCTTTATTTCTGTAGTATGGGGCAAACACTTGTTGACTGACTAGTCACTGGAAGGTGATTGTGTCATATGGGCGTGCAACTGTGTGGCTGGCTTCTTCATCAGAAGAGTTCAGAGCATGGCCATGAACCACTGAACTGTGGTGGTGACAGCGAGAGCGGCTGGACCCAAGCAGCAACAGCAACAGGATGGCCCATGGATTTGCACACATTTCCAGAGGGAACAGGGCAAGATGTCGATTTCCATGGCTTGGTTTTGCAAAACGGTATCATCCTCATATGTCGCGATCGTGTGTTGTTAAGGAAGGAAAGCTCCGTGGAGTCATTTTTGGTTACGGATGCATCAGTCCAAAAAGGAAGCAATCGATCTGATATTATGCGGTGTGTTTTTTCTATCATAAGGATGATGGTGGCTAGACATGCACTCCATATGAATGGACAGATGCATCCCCAACCGAAGACACATGGGGCCAGCCAAACCATGCTCTGCGTCCACTGGATCCTTAAAAATGTTCACTAATCGTTAAACTATGCGCAAAAGGGTAGGGGAACAGAGGAACAGCAAAGTAAGCAAACGAAGCCAACTGGGAGTAGAACCCAGGAAACCGGCCACATTCTTCTCCAGAAAGGCTATGATGTGATCACTAGCTACTCCACCGTTCACGCGCAAAATGCGATCGGAACTTGCCATTGTTAAGATGCTTCAGGATGTTGATTGTATTACGATATGATCTCAGATCACTCATGTTTTTTTGTTATTATTATATGGAAAAAAACAGAGCCTGCGTTAATTATTACCACTCTAATCTACGTAAAAAAGAGAAACGCATGTTGTTACATGAATGAATGAATGCGTGTACGTGAACAACAAGGAGGTGGTAATCGGCGTACGTACCTGACGGCGGCCTCGGAGAAGCGTCGGTGCGGCTGCCTCTGGCGGAGGACGTGGAGGTCGCCGCCGGGGCAGAACTCGGTAAGGAGGCAGGACCATCGCTCGCCCTCGGCGACCCCGTAGAGGCGCGGGAGGAACGGGTGGTCGACGGCCTCGAGGATCTCGCGCTCCGTGCGCGCCCGGCCTTCCTTGTTCCGGCCCTGGAGCTCCTTCCGGTCCATCACCTTGGCCGCCACCAGCGCCCCGCCGGCGCCGGCCTTGCCCATGACCTCGGCCAGGTACACGCTGCCGATGTCGCCCGCGCCGAGGCGCCGCACGAAGCGTATGTCGGAGAGCTGGACGGTGCCCAGGCGCGGCGGGGCGGAGGGGTTGCGAGAGGTCGGCGGGAGGAGGCTGCCGATGGGACCCGAGGAGGAGGAGGTGGAGCAGGAGGCCGTGGCGGTGGAGACGGTGGATGCTGAGCGCGAGCGCTCCGACGAGCCGAAGCTGAGGCTCTGCAGCTCGTCCGCCGCCAGCTCCGCGTCGCCGTCCGGAGGCATTGCTGCGTGCGTGCGGCGAGCTGAGCTGTGGCGAGTCTGGCTGGCCGGGCTGGATGTGGCAAGTGCGGGGACAGGGGAGGACGAGACGGAGGAGACTGGTGGTGGGGTGTGGGTTTTTAATTTGAAGAGCGCAGGAGGGGAAGGTTGGTTGACGGATGGGGATGGGCCGGGCCGGAAACCCGCGTCGGGTTCGACCCAGGCTAGCGTCAGATTTTGTGTGTCTAATCTTTGGATCTCCGGGGGACATGCAGACCCTGTTCTCCGGGTGGTGGGATTCTTGTTCTTTTGCGGTACATAATCAATTTTATTCACAAAATTATGGGGCATTCCAATTACAGATTGATTCGATTGGATCCACCACTGAAGATTGCCATTTCTTTCCTTGCCTTGTGTGATCCATGTCCATATACATAAAATTATTTGACCGTAGGCTATAACTTAGCTATCTTACTAACGCCTCGAGAAAGAATGATGATTTGTTTTTTTTTTTTTTTGCGAAACACAGTACAACGCAGACGCTCACATACACGCGCATACAATCACCCATATGAACGCACGCACGCACACCCTATCCCTATGAGCACCTCCGAAAGACTGATCCGGCGGTTGGGTCTTGAGATTGACGAAGTCACAACGGACGTCTCGCTGTCGACGGGAACGTTACCTCCCACTGAAGAATATTCCGCCTAAATGAGAAACACTAGCGTCAAACCTGGAGTTTGAACTCTGGTGGGCTGGGGGTACAACCACCCTCCTAACCATTTTGCCATAGGATGATTTGCCTTGACACCGTTGTTTCTTACTTGATTCCTTCAGCTCGAATCAACGACGGCGGCCACTGCCCCTGTTCTGTTCGTCTCGTGGTGCGCTCTCATGTCGCATCCTCGCATGAAATACGCGACCCACCCTAATGTGCTACCCCTACTAATTTGGGGATTGGACGGATGCGTTTGTCAGCAAAGCTAGTAGTATGTGATTGACTGACAGCACCAGTTTTTGAACAGATAAGCGCGCGCGCCTACTGCAGACCACGGAACAGGGATCATGGATGGACCAAACGCGAGTGACCACCTGTACTAACGATATCCGTGAGTACCGCAGAGTCTTGGAGCTTCTTCCAGAGCCGGCGATTGTTTTCCCCTGACGAAACCTCTTCGAAATTTAGAACGTAAATTGGTGCCAGCGATTTCTATGGACGAGCCACCAGCGCTAGAAGGGACCTGTCGGTCGGATTTTGCGAGACATATAATCCTTTTTCGTGGAATTCCGAGAGAAACCGGCAAGATGACCTCTGTCTCAGTGAAAGACGAACATTGTCTCGTGTCGATGATGCCCCCAGGAGGCCTGGATGATACTAGAATCCATGGTTCTGTCTGTGGGAGTATTACTGGCGCTGTGTTTATGTAGTTGCAAGTTTTTTCTGTTTTATTGCCGCTTGGCGGGGATAGTTCATCATCCCTTGGACTTAGCGTCAACACCGGCCTGACTACTAACTACGTATCAGAATACCAAACTCTCTAGTTATTTTTCATACGGATATATCTATAAATATTTTAGTATAAGATTCACATGAACACTATACTAAAATATGTCTATAAGGGACAAAGCTGGGCCTGGACAACCTGGGCCATGGCCTGGAGCGGAGAAAAAAATTCCTGCTTATCATATAGGAAAACAATAATTTAGCCCGGGACGCTACTCAGCCCTGGCCCAACTCTCCTCTCGACCAATACGGAATCCAGCGAACCTTTCATTCGTTCAGCCTCCCACGCTCGTCTCTTTGCTCGCGACTCTGAGTCCCAAACTTCGCCCCACCCCTCCCCGGTCGCCCAGCTCCGCCCCGACGCCCCCTGCCGCCGACTCTGGAAGGCCGGATTTCCAGGCATGTGCCCCCGACCTTCCCAGACCCGGGCTTGCCCTCATCTCCTCCACACGGCACCGCCCCCCCATCGCCGCCCTTGCGTGGCTGCCGCCTCCTGGCTCCGGCAGTCGAGTCCTCCGCGGCTTAATTCTGGCTCCAGCTTCTATGAAATTTCTCTTGTCTTGTCTCCTCCATTGATTTGTAATTGCATTTACTTAACAATTGTTTGACATCGGTTTCAAATTTTAGGAACTAAAGATGAAGATATATGTAATTGCATTTACTTATCAATTGTCTCCTGGGAGGTTTAGATGAAATAAACCATTTGATTTCGTACTATGTTGTGTACTGATAACCCCCAAGAGAAAGGGATCACTGTAGCACCTCTCAATGTGGAAGTAAGGTATCGATCCGCAGGAGCAAGAAGGAAAAGTTATCTATTCCCTACAACTAAAGTGTCACAAGTTTTAGTTGATTATGCACTAAACAAGTTTAAGGAACAAGGTGGTTGATTTAATGGATGGAAGTTTGATGTAACAAGGCAAGAATGTGGAAGTGTCCCAATCCTCTTCAATGCAAGAGGACAAGACAAAGATTTTCTAGGATGCTTGGAAATAAGGCCTAGGGATCATACTTTCACTAGTGGACACTCCCAACAATTGAATACATAGATATTTCCTCTTCACTTTGCTACTCTGAACTATTCTCCCGTTGGATAGAAATACCAATCTACTGCGTAGGGCTACAAGAGCACACCTTAAAGTCTGAGTGAACAAACACCACAATATCATAGAACACCAAGACCATCGTGTAGGGCTACAAAAGCACACCTTAAAGTCTGTCTTCCACATCTAGGGAACCCCAAGGTCACTATGAGTGCCCCAAAATAGTACTAAACAAACACCACAATTTTATAGTGACATCCAACACAAAGAATAACTCATGGTAAGTATTTCTGTAACCTTTAGCCTAAGAGTCACACACGGTGCGCACACTGTCAACTTCACACCATGGGACAAAGGTGACTCCGAAAATTACATTAATAAAACCACTTGAGTAGCACAAACAATGAAGGAGAAACATCCATGAATTCAATTAGATTACAAAGCTCATGATCACATAAAGATCACATCATGGGAGAGAGAGATGAACCACATAGCTACCGGTAGAGCCCTCAGCCCCGATGAAGAACTACTCCCTCCTCATCATGGGAGGCAGCAACGGCGATGAAGATGTTGATGATGAACACGCCGGAGGGGGGTGGAGCCCTCCGGAGGCGATTCGGCGGCGTTTCCCCCCTCCGATCTTCTCCGGCGGCAGCCTTCTGACTCTCTGTTTCGTGGTTCTGTGTTTCTCCGCCGCCTCCTTTCGCGAAACCCGGGGACCTTTTTTATAGACGTTTTTAGGTCAAGACGGAGTCGGTGGAAGAAAGATCGACGGCAACGGAGCTCCGAGGGGAAACGGGCCCACGCGGCCTGTTTTGGCCGCGTGGGGCCCTCCATTTCCAGCTGTTGGGCTTCTGGTCTTCAATTTAAGCCCATTGCGTTCGTCTCGAAAATTCTGAACCGTGCTCTTTGACCTTGCCCTTTTTGGAGTCCCGAAGCTCCCGGAAAGTCTGAAACACTAAAAAAGACGTTTTCTGGAAAAACAGGGTTAATTCCAAATAAATGGGAAAACTATGAAGTATTCCCAAAATCATTATAAAACATTGATATAACCCTTATATGATGCAAATATGATTGGAATATAAGCAATTAAAGTGCAAAGTTCATGTATGCATTTTACATGCATCAACATCCCCAAGCTTAATCCATGCTCGTCCTCGAGTATGAAGATGATAAAACTAACATGGACTTTGCAATTTAATACTTAACAATGAATATCAAAGATGATTACTATTGCTACATAAGTCAAATGATTCATTCTTCAAAGGAGTAGCAATATGCAAATAGTTTATGAAGTGATATCAAGTATTCAAGACAAGGATGTTCATTGATAGTTCACAAAGTGTAACATAGAAGCAAGTAATATGGACATTCTTACTTGCATACATGTGGTCATTGAGTGATGATGAAAATCTGAATATGTTTGGTGGACACTTTGGAAAGATGAATAAGTGAGTAGAGGTAAAGCATGCATAAGTTTCATCTAACCTCCAAACTCTCTACTTAAGTTAATGATTGCAATGTGTAATACTTGGTGTCAAGCTCTCATTCCCCTATCATAGCATCTTGAATGATTAAGTTTAATGTGAGAGCAAATATGAGTAGTGTGCTTGACAAAGTAAAGGTTGGATGTCTCATGCCCCTTGAATACAAGTACCTACACCATGATTACTCAACTTAGGAAACAAAGCAAGTTCAAGTTATATATCATTGTAAGTAATAATAGTATCATCAAGAGCGTCAACTGGGGTACCTCTTGTCCCAGGATATGGAACAAGCCCATATCAAAATGACAAGACAAACAAACAAGATGAAAACCTCAACACCCTTTTTATTTACCATTGGAATAGCTTTTTATTGTAAGGTGTGTCATAGATAATTCACCATAGCATGTAAGTAAATTTCCACCATGAATAATGCATGGCTTAGATTAGCGGCCCAGGCGTCTCTCTAACCATTTATACAAACTCATTTGAACTACTTCATTTCCACCTCATTTCACCATGATAGGCATCCATAAACAAAAGTACATGATATCAACTAAATGAATGAAGGAGCATGTTGAAAGCTTTGCATGTGACAGCACATATGGGCTAACTCCCAACCTCGAACATTTATCAAGCCACTAGCATCATAATCTTAATCACAATGGGTCATGTTTTATTTATTGCAATGATAGTAAAATGTGCATCAAGTTCGTGAGAGCTATATAACCAACTTTTCCCATGGCAATCAATAACATAATCATTTTCATTCAGAGGTATAGATAACACAAATCATGATGAACATACTCGGAATAGCATATAGCTAGTAGGTAGATATGGTGGACTCACTGGAATAACTTTGGTTGAAGGTGTTGGAAACAAGTTTTACTTGTTGGAATTTTGGGCTAGCAAAAGGGAGAAAGTTGACCATCTAGATGCATGCATGAGTGTCCATAGAACTAACTAATCCATGTTAAACCAAGTAAAATAACAATCAGCACCAAAACATGAATAAGTGATAGCTCTACAAAAAGAATTTGCAAACTATTACTCATAAACAAGCTCATGAATCATGCAACTATATGTATCATTAAAAATCAAGTCAAACATCCCTTTTCCCAATCTTATAAAAGCATCCAACATATTTCAACCCATATTTCCAGTAGCTCTCTCATATATAATTGATAGTGTGGTGGTCTCTCAAGACTCAAACAAAAAAAAACGACGCTCCAAGTTTATGCGATAAAGTGTTTCGATCGAAAAACAGAAGTTGGACGTGTGCAAACCGAGAGTGTGTAGGTCCAGCGGGGTTGTCTTCACATCCCCAAGCTTATGGTCTTCACCATCCTTGGATAGCTCTTGGTGCATCTCCTCCAATCCCTGTGAAAAAACTTCAAAACACCGTTTCTCCCATCTCTTTTCTGTGGGGTGCATTAATAGTGATAAACAAATAGGTTCCTTGCTGCATATAATCCTTGAACAAAAATTCATATGATGTCCAGAAAGTGTATAATGTTGTATGCCTACTCATAAACTCAATTGGATCAAAAAGATTCAACTTAAAAGCTCAAAGCATGCATCAAACAAAATGGGACAGAATCTGTCCAGAAAAACAGCAGCAGCAAAACGTATTTTTCTACCCTACCAAACTTTCTCGAAAAATTCCGAAAAAATTCATGCATACAGAGGATGAAAAGTTGCAACTACAGTTCAAATATGAGCTCATTCGGAGTTACAGAATAAGAATTAAAAATCATACCGTGCACTGACTTGTGCAGGAATAAAATCTCCGAACGCTATAAGCAACTTTTCAAACCAAAAGGGTAAAACTTGGCACTTTATTAAAACTCCAGAACTAAACTAGACACAAAGTCTCTTGTTACAGCAAGAGGACACAAAGAAAATCACACAAAAAATAACCGGGTTGCCTCCCGCAAAGCGCTTTCTTTATAGCCATATAGCTAGGCTTGATAGTTTTAATGATGCTCCCATAGGAATAAGAGTTGAATATAAAAGAGCATCAAGAAGCAAATATCAAACACATTTAAGTCTAACCCACTTCCTATGCATTGGGATCTTGTAAGAAAATAAATCAATAAAGCACAAAGTGACTAGCATAGGAAGGCAAAGCAAGTGCAACTTCAAAATTTTCAACAAAAAGAGAGGAGACTTAATATTATTGAGATATATGAAACCGTGTCTCCCTCTCTCATAAGGACCAGTAGGTTTTAAAGTACCCAACAAATAAAAGCAAATCAAGAGAAAGGCCAAAACCTTCATCATAAAGAGGATAAATTTAGTAACGTGAAGATTTCTATAACCATACTTTCCTCTCTCAAAATAATTTTCAGCGGCATCATGAATAAAATCAACAATATAGCTATCACATAAAGCATTATTATCATGATCCATAAGCATAACAGTACTATTACTCTCCACACAAGTATAATCAATTTCATTAGTAATAGTGGGAGTAAAACTAGCACATCCATCATTGTAATCATCATAAATTGGAGGCATAGAATAATCATAGTGAATTTTATCCTCAATAGTAGATGGACTGAAAACATCATAATCATCATTGTAAACATCATATATAGGAGGCATATTATAATCAACATAAATTTTATCCTCAATAGTAGGTGGACTGAAAATATCACAATGATTATAATCATCATATATTGGAGGCATAGTATCATCAAAGAAATTTTCTCCTCAAAACTTGGGGGACTAAAAATATCACATTCATCAACAACCGCTTCCCCAAGCTTAAACTTTTCCAGAGCAATAGCAATAATGGTGTTCAAAGAATTGATAGTGATAACATTACTACCATCATGCAAATAATTTTCCATATGTTTTTTAATTTTCTCTTCAAACACATCATGTCCTAACTCAAGATAATTTCATAAAGCTCTCTAATTTTTTGTTGTTTTCCATTTTCTAATTTTTATGGGTTTTTGATATATATATAAAAGCTAATGAGAAACTCACAACCAAACAAGTTTAAAGGAACCTCCCCAAGCTTAGATGATTGCAAGATAAAAAACCTCCCCAAGCTTAGTCTAGTGCACACAAGAATAGAAACTTAAGCGCTACGCTCCCCGGCAACGGCGCCAGAAAAGTACTTGATAACCCCCAAGAGCAAGGGATCACTGTAGCACCTCTCAATGTGGAAGTAAGGTATCGATCCGCAGGAGCAAGAAGGAAAAGTTATCTATTCCCTACAACTAAAGTGTCACAAGTTTTAGTTGATTATGCACTAAACAAGTTTAAGGAACAAGGTGGTTGATTTAATGGATGGAAGTTTGATGTAACAAGGCAAGAATGTGGAAGTGTCCCAATCCTCTTCAATGCAAGAGGACAAGACAAAGGTTTTCTAGGATGCTTGGAAATAAGGCCTAGGGATCATACTTTCACTAGTGGACACTCCCAACAATTGAATACATAGATATTTCCTCTTCACTTTGCTACTCTGAACTATTCTCCCGTTGGATAGAAATACCAATCTACTGCGTAGGGCTACAAGAGCACACCTTAAAGTCTGAGTGAACAAACACCACAATATCATAGAACACCAAGACCATCATGTAGGGCTACAAAAGCACACCTTAAAGTCTGTCTTCCACATCTAGGGAACCCCAAGGTCACTATGAGTGCCCCAAAATAGTACTAAACAAACACCACAATTTTATAGTGACATCCAACACAAAGAATAACTCATGGTAAGTATTTCTGTAACCTTTAGCCTAAGAGTCACACACGGTGCGCACACTGTCAACTTCACACCATGGGACAAAGGTGACTCCGGAAATTACATTAATAAAACCACTTGAGTAGCACAAACAATGAAGGAGAAACATCCATGAATTCAATCAGATTACAAAGCTCATGATCACATAAAGATCACATCATGGGAGAGAGAGATGAACCACATAGCTACCGGTAGAGCCCTCAGCCCCGATGAAGAACTACTCCCTCCTCATCATGGGAGGCAGCAACGGCGATTAAGATGTTGATGATGAACACGCCGGAGGGGGGTGGAGCCCTCCGGAGGCGATTTCGGCGGCGTTTCCCCCCTCCGATCTTCTCCGGCGGCAGCCTTCTGACTCTCTGTTTCGTGGTTCTGTGTTTCTCCGCCGCCTCCTCGCGAAAATCCTCGGGGGACTATTTTTATAGACGTTTTTAGGTCAAGACGGAGTCGGTGGAAGAAAGATCGACGGCAACGGAGCTCCGAGGGGGAAACGGGGTAGTCCCACGCGGCCTAGGGTTTTGGCCGCATGGGGCCCTCTCATTTCCAGATGGTTGGGCTTCTGGTCTTCAATTTGAGCCCATTGCGTTCGTCTCGAAAATTCTGAACCGTGCTCTTTGACCTTGCCCTTTTTGGAGTCCCGAAGCTCCCGGAAAGTCTGAAATACTAAAAAAGACGTTTTCTGGAAAAACAGGGTTAATTCCAAATTAATGGGAAAACTATGAAGTATTCCCAAAATCATTATAAAACATTGATATAACCCTTATATGATGCAAATATGATTGGAATATGAGTAAATAAAGTGCAAAGTTCATGTATGCATTTTACATGCATCATGTACGTATGTACTACTTTCTTAGATTTTTGTTATATTTATGTACTTTCTAGGACCATTAAGAAATGGAGTTGAAAACATGTGTTCATCTTTGCAATTATACCAAATCCCTATGTCATTACTGCAGTTTTTTGTTGAACTATTTGTGAGCCAAGATTTTGGCCCAGGTCTTGCTCAAATCCTGGCTCCCACACTCTCTATATGCGTGTGTATGGAAAGTAATTAGACAGTCTTATAATTTGATATGAAGGGAGTACTCAGCAGGCCGTCGATTTCGAGCTAAATGGAACGGGGCCATGTGAGCTGGGATAGGATGTGCCTCCTAAGAGAACTCTAGTGATCCCCTTAAAACACTCACTTCTAAAAACTGATATTTTGAAGGAAAACTCACGCATAAGCCCCACTAAATCACCCTTAAGAAATTTATACAGTCGTGAAATGACTTCAACTCTGTAGCTCAAGTTTCTTGGAGGATCTCCACAGGTGGTTTCAAATAGACGGTCCGATAACTATGACAGATGGATGATACTAGGACCAACAACACATGGTGGCGCTTAAAATGTGAAGAAACAAAACTCGATTTTTTATTCAAACTTAAGATAATTTGAATCTTAAAACATTATACAAAATTCACCATTGCAAATTCAAACATTTCAGAAAAATTAAATAAAAGTATTAAACTAATAATAATGATAAATAGGTGGTGGTGCGCGACGTCATCTAGGTTTCATCGAAGTCGATGATGAACACCAAGGAAGCAAGGATGGTGGGAGCCGGCTCTGCAGGTGGTTGTGGCGGTGCCAAGGATGTTTCGATGGCCACCTGCATGTCGGGCCACCGTGCTGTCTCCGGTAACTCCTCCATTGTCGCCTTCAGGGTTGGCCGTCTATGTCGCGCGACTCCTCAGAGTCGCCAGATAGGTCGTGGCCCAAAGCACCCTCAGTCGGCTCGCAATCCTCAGAGGTGGGGAAGAAGTTGTGCAGGTGGGTCTGCTTGTACTTCGCCTGCATGTGCTCGTCCCAAATGGGCGACGACATGTCATAGATCGGGGATCACGTCGTCTTTATTTTTTCATGGACTGGAGGGGAGCTACGTGCAATGAATGGGGTCAATTGACCCTGTGACCCAAAGAAAATCCTTGAGAATCTAGTGAAAATTAGTGATCACCGGTGCAAGATGACACCGATACCATGAAGATGACCCCAACGCTCTCCAGGTCTGGCTCCCCCTGGTAATGGACATCCACATCCTTTGTGGTCGAGATGTGCTTTGTCGTGAGCGACGGGGCCACCAGAACACATCAAAGTTCTTCGTCCACTACTCCGGGGGGCGGCGGCTGAATGTTGTTGTGCTTGTGCACGAGGTCACACGCCTCCCGCAGCAACAACAGATGATGGGTGTTAGGCGTGGATGAACTGGCGGTGAAGACAGAGGCGAGAGCGGTTGTTTCTCACCGGGGGGCAAGTTCCTTCTCGCTGCTTGGGACTCCCCTTTTTGCAATTGTTCCTAGCATTCATTGAGAGGAGGGAATACGACCACCTGGTAGAGTAATTTTGGCCTATGACCTATAAATTCTTACGCCGCTATTTTTTGGCCTCTAGTAGAATTCCTTTAACAAAATAAGATCCATACTAAAGGATCCAACATCAGCTGACTTTTGTTTGTTTGAATAAACAACATAATTGTGGTTTAGAAAAAAAAAACATAATTGGTGAATGAAGGGCCATGGTACTGGGCCTTATGGTCCAATCAGTCAAAAACAAGCCCTCTCAAAAATCAAATTCCTTGCACCACTCGGTAGTTTCTTTCTTATTTGTTCTGTACCCAGTGTTGCTCCAACCATCCCATCTTATTTCTCCGGCGGCCGGCACCAAGCCCTAAACTGTTTAGGCTACGCAGCAGGACTCTGTAAGTAAACTGTACCTGTTTCTTCTCCTTATATCTCGTTGATTCTGGTTGAGTATTCATGGAGAGAATCTAGGGATCTTCGTTAAACTTTTGATTGCGCGTGGGATAACTAAATATACTTGTGCTCGGGAGTTGGGATAACGAAGACATGTTCTCTTCGCTAGGGGAAGATTGGAGTATTAGGCTTACTGGAGCTGAGTATCGATTGCAGTTTTATTTCCCTGATGTAGCATCGAGTCTTTATCTGGTAGCTGTAGATAGATGTGAAGGCTGAAGACTCAGTTCCCTTGAGTTTGACGTGATTTCCTTTCTTTATGCTGGTAAATAGTGGATAGCGACTAATTTGATGTGCTGAACTGGAGGATAAATTACCTGCCAAATATTCTGCATTCTTCAATTCATTCTAAGAAGCACATTCCACAAATCTCTGTCTTCATTATAGCCTGCAGATCTGTGATCATTCCTAAGATAAAGACGACCGGTGTCAAGGATCCAGATAGATGGTAGCTCATAGAACCCATCCTCTATGGATGAGGGAAGGTCAGTTTGGTTGACCATCAGGAATAGCATCAGCAGCCTATGTACTGTTGAGATCTCAACTGTCAATAATGCGGTTGTATGTGTCGGTGCAGCTGAGAATGATCCACACGATGGGGATTGGGGAAGAGGAAGTGTGAGGCGCTCTGGCCCATCTTCAAGATGAATCACCAGACTCTGAAGAAACAATACTTGTATGAACTCTACTATATACTCTCTCCGTTCCTAAATATAAGATGTCTTAGTCTTTGTCTACATTCACATGCATACAAGTGTATCTATACATATTTCATGTGTAGCTTCGCTCACTTTAATATGCATATATATAAACAACATGTATAACACATAGAATATCTTACATTTAGAAACGGAGTGAGTATAACAGGAAGGAGAGCTCTCCGGAGCTGTATGAGTTCCGCTTGATCAGGGCCACGCTGACCGTAACCTCATCAGCAAGTGGAAGAAGGTATCCACCAATTGTTCCCTTAGAGCATCTCTAGCAGACCCCTCAAAACGCGGAACGTCAAAACTATTTTGAGGGTCACGGAACGCACTTTTTTGTTTCGAGGCGCGGTGGAACAGAAACCGTAAAGTTTCGCCACGCCTCGTTTCCGAACCTTAAACCACATCATTTCAACATAGATGATCTATTTGACATAAAAAATCAATAACGAATAAATAAGAACTAAATTATAAATATTCTTATTACAACAATAGTACCTTATAAATAAGAACCAATAGTTTATTACAATAAAAATTTGAATCACACTAATTAAACAATAATTCAGTTCATGATGTCAAATAAAAATATTGTTTGAATCAAACATGGTTCAAATGTATTTAAAAATGGCTACTGCCCATGCAGCTGCCAGGTGCATGTGTTCAACTAGGTCTAGCTCCAGCTGCGGCTGGTTGTGTGTGTCTGCATCCTCTATCTCACGTTAAGTTTGAAGAAATACTTCGATGCGATCTGGGTTTCTAATAAGCTTCACACGGATACCAATATTTTCATATCACAACTCCAAGTCCAAGTTCCTTTCATCCTCTACGATCATGTTGTGAAGAATCACGCAACAAGTCATGATGTTTTCAGAGTTTTCTTGTCCCAAAAATGGGTGGGGCCTCGAATAATGGCAAACCTAGATTGCAAGACACCAAATGTCCTCTCTATATCCTTTCGACATGCCTCTTAAGCCCGTGCAATTTCAGCTTCCTTTTTGCCTCTTGGCTTTGAGATGGTCTTCACAAATGTAGTCCAACTTGGGTAAATATATACCGTCAGCAAGATAGTACCACTTCGTATACTCATGCCCATTAACATTGAAGTTGCAAGTAGGAGCATCACCACTAGCTAGCCTACCTAGTAAATGAGACCTTTGCAACACATCGATATCATTCAGTGTGCCTGACAAACCAAAGAAGCAATGCCAAATTCATAGATCCTCGGACGCAACGGCCTCAAGCACAATTGTTGCATCGCCTCCCCTGCCACAATGCTGCCCGTGCCATGCCTTTGGGCAGTTTTTTCAAGTCCAATGCATACAGTCTATACTACCTAGCATGCCTAGCATGCCCGGCCAACCTCGCTTCTCATTTGCCGCCATCAACCTCACGGTATCTTCTTCGCTTGGTGTCCAAAGATAAATCTTACCAAAGAGACATATTATCACTTTGGCAAACATACGAACGGATTCGATCGTAGTATCCTCACCAATACGAAAATACTCATTCGGCGTAGTAAGCTGGGACGCCATAGGTAATGACTTTCATTGCAGCGGAAATCTTCTGTTATGCGCTGAATCCCATCAAACCCGCGACATTCCTTCGACGGGTAAAATAGCGACAATTCGCCTCGCAAGCTTCTACTATCTTCACGAAAAGAGATCGGCGCATACGATACCTTCTTCGGAATATGTGAGCTGGGTACGTCGGTACATCGGCGAAGTAATCACGCATGAGCAGCTCGTTGCCGTAGTAGCGGTTCCGAGGTATGCAAAGGCGGCCAACCTTGGATCCTTGCTGCTACTTAGCATACCGGTCCTCGAAGTCCTTGACGGCAAGGACGGTGACCACCATTTGCTGTCGACTGCTTTCAAACAACGTCTCCACGTCGGAGTTGTCGGAGGAGGACGAATTGGAGAGCAAAAACTATTCCTCCGGGCTCAACTCCATCCGAAACGGTTAACGCATAGTCGCTACCGGTTACTTCGCCGAAAACATAGCGAAATCGACCGGAGATGGACTCACCGATAGATCTGTGGTGGCGGTGCAGATTTGGCCGGAGAGGGTTCTCCACGGGCGGGGCGAGCCAGAAACCGGCGGCGGGGACGTCCGCGGACGGGGCGACTCGCATGCGGCGGGGCGCCTGCAGATTCGGCCGGGGAAAGGGGCCAATCGAAGGTGGCGGGGGTGGCGGCAGAGGCAGCGGCGAGATGGGGAAGAGGGAAAAGTTGCGCGTGGTGAATACTCCCTCTCGCCAACCGTTTTCACCATATACAGGCCCCCTCGGTTCAGCAGCGAAACCTGCGAATTCACGGTTTTGACGGCCGGATTCACGGCCCCCTCAAAAATGGTTTACGGGTCGGCGCATTTTAAGGTTTGTCTTCTTTGCGTTTTTTGAGGTTCCAAAACCTTATCAGGCGGTTATTTTGAGGTTCCGCGCGTTTTGAGAGGTCTGCTAGAGATCTATGAATCTGTTTCCTTCGATTGATTTAGAGAATTTGTTCCTCCTATCGCGATATGTTGAAATTCGATTTATTTGAAATCTGTAGAAGCAAATCTGATTTCATTTATCTTCATCAGTTTACCTGATGCTGCATACGCGATGTTGCCTCGTTTCTCTCTGTGATAAATAGGCCAACTGACGCCGAATTTGCATTGGATTGTTGCAGCCAGGCTACAAACGTCTGTGCTGCCAGCGCTGCATCCAGACACGAGAAGCTTCGTCAAGCATCTGAGACAGTGGGGATTGATGATAATAAGCTCACACATTATACCAGGTTAAACTTAATGTTGATGAGTATAAAACAGATGCGATGAACAAGTCGATGTACTTTCCATGAAATGTGTAGCATGTTTTGTCTCTTTCAGTTTGATAAAACGCAGGCTCAAGATACTGCATTTGGTAACGTTAACAACTTGAATTTGCTAGTACCCTAGTTTCTCATTTCAATTTCGTCCCATTTCCAGTTTCTCGTTTTCATAAATTCGATCATCAAGATACTGCATTTGGTAACGTTAACAACTTGAATTTGCTAGTATCCTAGTTTCTCATTTCAATTTCGTCCCATTTCCAGTTTCTTGTTTTCATAAATTCGATCATCTCTTATAGGATCTGTCCAGCCAAACCATACCTCTGTGTTATGAGACAGAAAACACTGCTGAAGCTACCTCTGCAACTGTGACATTCGGCATGAAGAAGCACAAACAAACACTGTTAAAGCGGTTCAACAGACATGGAACTCATATAACCCTCACCAGATCATCTGAGCTACAGCTGGACTCATGGAACACAGGAAAAGCAACAATCTCAAACCAAGTGTCTGACCTTTGCAGCACAGAGCAAATATGAAGAATACAAGAATTGCCTAGTATCAAGTTCCTAACTCGGCTGGGGCAGGGAGGTCTGCATTGGCACGAGCGGCGGCGCTGACAAGGTGGGCGAGAGGCATGCCGGTACCCTCCAGGAAGCCGGAGGAGTAGATGCCCTTGGTGAGAGTTGTACCATCTCTAGGGCTTGCTGTCTGAGCTCCATTGGATAATCCTTCACACACCCAATTCTCGGACCATTTCCAGTACTCCATTTCAGGGACAGCCTGTGGCCAAGCTGATAGGATTTTGACTTGCTCTTGGAATTCACCCTCTCGAGAATTGCCTCCCGCGAGACTCCGGCATCTCTAGGGCTTTGCAGGCCACCTGATAAGGTTCTTTGGTATGTTGGCGTTGCTTGCTCTGCACGTACATTGTTGGTCTCAGCAGCTTCAGTCTGTGAAGATGGCCGAGATGCAGCCTTGTCTTCTTCTACCATCTTTGGAGGGAGAGACAGTTTTGGAGGATTGGATGCCATGATATTCGACACTGGATCTTCATAGTCGTCTTCCTTGTTGGATGAGCGCACCTGAATATGCAATAATAAGCTCATTAACTGAAACCGTCTTACACTTAGTAACATAGGAGTGTTTTCAGATTCTGTTGGACTGTTGCTCTAAATGATTCTGTTGGACTGAAAAGTGTACCTCAATTTCTTTCAGATCAACTCCATTCTCCTCTAGAAAGTTCATGAAGTTCCTGAGGTTCTCCGCACTTGGTCTGTAGTGGCCACTATATGCCCAGATGGACTGAAAACATAACAGATTATCGGAGAATCAGATTAGCAGAATGCATCCAATGTGGAAGCATGTACAGAATTATGGGTATGAAATGTCTAATCTTTTGGGGGACAGATAACAACATAAGCGTTCACCAGGAATGCAAAATATTTGGGTATATAGTAAAATTACTGTCAGACGGTATTTCTCAACAATACCTTGATAACTCCATTTTGAGCAGTAAACCTTCCAGCAGCTATGGTAGCACCACCTGCTAAGAAGCTAGAGTGCTGGAATACACCTCTCTCTTTCTGGATACAGAATTAAGCATGCAAGCTAACGGATTAACGATGATATAGCATGATATAACATTGTTCAGCATCAACGAGAGAGTATAATTCTTGCGAGAGTTGGCAAACTACCTTCCCGGCATAAAGTTTCTTTGATGTGCTCATAACAAAAATCCATTTCGTCCCTTTAGGGCCCTGGGTTGTATCAAGTGGTTCTTCAGATATCTTATGGATAATATTCCCCTCTTTAATAATGTATTCATAGTAATCACGCTCTTGCTGCAAAACATTAGATGACTGTTAGAACCATCTAGTAGGCATAGCAGCTGCAAAAATACAGAGTTCATCCGCTACTATCTTCTAGGTGCTATCACGTGACAACGTTGTAGGAACTCATTTGAACAAGTTAGGTTTGTTGTAGCTAACATGAACAACTGAAAAAGGTGTTAGCGGAAGAAGGCCAGGAATTCTGTAACCTCATTAGTTTACAACACTAAAAATCAAGACTCATGAATCTTTTGGCAGTAAAATATACAGTAAATACAAACAAATGGCATTAGGCATGTCTTGCATTGGTTGGCAAATGCCAAGAGACCGGGGATAGCCGGATAGGGCACTAGCTCTTATGTTGTGTAACGGTCAGCAAGGCGTAATCCCTGTTGTATTAGACATGCTCCTTGCCTTAGTCGCGTCCTGAACCCTAAGATATCTTTATTACCAACTAAACAACCTATCTATCATCCTAGCAAATCATATCAATGTATCTTCCTATTTTAAACCTATCTGTTTCCTAACTAAATAGATAATCTTAAAACCTAAATAACCTAGTGTACATATCCTTTATCAATTGGTCATGGTATTGCTAACATCAATAGTGATTCATGCACATCGAAGCCCATAGATTGGTGCTGTCCTTCACAAATGGCCTTCGATCCGGCATCCATCCCAACATATCACATCGTTTTAATGTGAACAAAATATATTCTAAGAGGTGAACATGAAAAGCATAAATTCAGTTGCATTTAATTATTACAAAGGCTTGATGAAGAAACATGAGGTTGAAATCATTTAGTACTCTGAAAACCTAATGAAGCTGTCCTCGGATTATTTAACGTACAAATAGTATGACTTGAAAATAAGGATAGCGTCCATTATAAAAATGATCTTACTGGACCAAGATATCTTATGCATTGCTTCTTCAGCACAGCCCTTGGACATTCTGGAAGATCAACGTCTTTTCCCTCACCAATATCAAGCCTGCATATGTAAAAAAGCAAAAAAGATCATCAATTTCCGTTCAGCATGTAACAAAGTTAAATTGTAGGAAAATGACGATTATGTACATTTTTTTCGAACAATAAAAATGCATATAGGCGAACACAGTCATGTTCTTTACCAGTAGAAGAACGGCTGGCCAGCTTGGGTCTGGCACCAAGCATCATAGTAGAAATGCAGGTTGTGACCATATCGATGTCTTGGATCAATCTACATGACGGAAGATAGATTTCAGAATGTAGGCAACAATAAGAGTCAAAGTTAACAAATCATCGAGAAATTTCGGCGACCACAAGCTGTGGAATTTTTATGATGCATGTTCAGACGCTAACAAAAAATCTTGGTCAAATGGTACTGGGAAGGAGATTCTTTTCACACATATTTAAGAGCATATAAAAGCAGCAATATCCAGCAAACAAAATACTACTAAAATTATAGTACTATTAAAAGAAGAGCAGCTGACGTGCACTCACAGCCTCGATCCAGTGCTGGAAAGCCAGTTTGAGAGCCTTGGCATCCTTGGATAAACCCTGACCCACCTGCATCACGGTAAGGATGATGTGCTAACAGTTAAAAATGAAGGAGCATAATTCCAATCAAAAGAATCGCTTTCTAGCTTGTGGAGAAAAGGCTACAGAGAGCTGCGGTGTTGTTGAGAGATTGATGCAGGGAAAAGAAAGAGTGGCGAGACAGACCTTGGATGCGTTGAGGCTGACGCGGTTCCAGCGCGAGGCGGCAGTCTCCGGCTCCGGGCCGTCGTAGAAGCCGACGGTGCTGTGGTTGAGGCGCGCGAAGTCCAGCGCTTGCCACCTTGACCAATCCCAACCAAGAAAAATCAGGTCAACAAAATCGGGCATTGCCGACACCAAAATCCTCGAGGGAGGAGCCGCCGTTTTCACGGAAGCCAGCTCAGCTCAGGAGACAGCAAGAAGCAAGAGAAACGGAGCAACAAGGGCAGAATCCAAGGAACGGGGTGTGTGCCCGATTTTCTTTACCAAAATTAACGGACAGAACGGATGAAAGGTGAAACATGAACGGGATAGATAAAATCAGCGAGCGAGCAAGGGGGGACAAACTAAAAGGTCTCCTTTTGTGTAGGATCTGGTTGCCTACCAGAGCTCCTCGACGACGACGGCGGAGTCGGCGAGCCTGCGGCGGGTCCGGTAGCTCCGGTACACCTTCTGCACCTTGGTGGCCGCGCCATTCGCGCCCCCGCCGCCGGTTCCGTCCACCAGCGACGGCTCGACCTCCAACGCCAGGGGAGGAGGCATCGCCGTCTCCACCTCCATCTCTCGAGGTTCACGATTGCAAAATCAGCCTCTCAGGTCAGGACCAGCGCAGCAATGGTCTTCTCGGGTAGGAGGCAGAAGCAGCAGCGACAGCAGGAGCAGGAGCAGCAGCAGGAATTTAAGGGGAGTTTATGTGCTGCGTCGCTGTAACCCGAGAGAGGATTGGAGAATCTTAGTATTTTCAAGCGAGAATTGGAGAATAGTTTAATGCGTTTGGTGAGTCTAAATCTTTTCTCCTCGCGGGAAATAGTAGTAGCGCTGGTGCGCAGGAAGATTTCCACGAAATGTTTCACGAGCTACTATACCACCTACCAGTCCTGTACACGTGGCATGGCAGCTGGCTGTAGAACTCGTCCACGGTGATAGAATCGCCAAGGAGTGGATCCACGGTTTTGCACTGGGATGCAGCCGTGCATTGCTGCCGGTCGTGACGGGGCATGCTGACGCGGTACACGATGCATACACCAGGCTGTGGTTTTTTTTTTTTTGCGGGGATAACAAGTGATATTAATCCAGAAACCTTACAGAACAGTCCACAAGAAATAGAAAAATTACAACCAAGTCCTGAAGGTCAACGAACACGACGCCGACGAAGAAGCCGTGCCGCTGACGCGCCGCCGCCGCTCCTCCTCTGCAACCTTGGATCGGACGGAGTCCCATGGCGTGCGGGAAGTCAACGAGCCTCCAACCCGAAGGGCCTCCACCTTGCATCGCCACCATCACCTTCAATCTGGATCGCATCACCTGCAGCTTCGAGATCTTCAACCACCGGAGCCGCCGCACTCGAACTCCGGCACGGGAACATGGCGCATGGCACCTCCACGGAGATGCGAGCACCAGGAAGGAAGCAGAGACGTGGTGGGGATCCGCAGAACACCACCACCGGAGAAGATCTCCGCCGCCACAAACCACCAGATCGACCGCGCCATCCTCTCCCTAGCGCCGCCAACGGGACACCCACTCACACCTAGCTATGTACAGACGAGATCCGTGGTTCCCCCACCCTCCCGCCGCCGGAGCGGCCGGCGGAGGGGGAGGGAACCGGCGAATCGCCGCCGGCGAACTGGAGCGAACGGGTTGGGGAAGAAAAATCGCCTCTCCTACTGTAGCGGGGGAGAGAGCCGAGCCAAGGTCTCTCACTAGTAGTCTACACCAGGCTGTGGTTAACTAGCACGCCAGCAGGTCGCTCTCGACGCCGACTCGATGATCATGTGTCAACAACAGAATGTTTAAGTCGATAATGTATAATGTATAAAGAGCACCATGCGTTTTGTCGTCGACCGGGCAGGTGGATATCGGGTTTTCTAGCGTGAGTGTGAGTCACTCTATGCTTGGATCGACTTACAAACATTTTATATCTAGGACGCGGCGTGTTTATTTAGAAATGGGTAGTCCGGACTTCATCACACGGTTTTTTATATTAAAACAGAGTAACCAAGTATGTATGACAGTGCCAAGTTATTTTACTTACTTAAGACTTTCTTATGGTGCTAAACTGCTAATGTTGGGCTATTAGGCAGTTTTCGGATGAGTTTAAATAGCCAAGACATCATCACAAATGCACTAGCAAACTTAACCGTATACAAAATATTGGACATATCTAGCAGATCAACGTGTGACCCAACTATTAGTGATAAAAAAGAGAGGAATACCACATACGTGTTTACATGTTTATTAGGAAGGTCCCCGCCACAGCATTATTGATATCGGCCATGTCGATGTAGCAGCTGACTTTAGAGTAAGAGCGACTCATCTAGACTCGTACAATTGGCACAGCTTGTCAAAGTCGTGCGGTCGGTGAAGCCAGTCGGAGTTGTACCGTCGGCGCAGCTCGCCAGAGTCGTACAATAGGTGCAGCTCGTCGGAGTAGTGCGGCCGGGGTCGGCGTGGATGTCGGTGAACGAAGTTAGCAGTCACGCCGAGACACTCCCCAAAACTCTTATCGCCCGTCTCCCGACATAGGATCTCAACAAACAGAACTCTCCCGGACGGCAGTGCACGCAATCGTTGGGGATGGAGAAGGAGGCTGAAAGCAACAACTCAATAGGAACTAGAGTGTGTAGACTGAAGGTGAGATTTTTCTATCCAAACCCAACTTTTTTTTTTTTTTGGTGTTCAAAAAAAAAAACCCAACGTTTTGGTTGTACGGTATTCATATAGGGACAAGTTGTTCAAAACGCCAAGGCACATACGGAGCCACATGGCATGTGTGATGTAATGCAAAGCAACACATGTCTAAGTGGTAATGCCCCTCACGGTGACACCAGTATCAACATGTGGCAGCCTGATCCTACGGAGTGTTCCACGAGGTTCCAGAAAACTCGCTTCTTGTGCCGAGCATGCACCAGGTTAAATGGGCATCTCGGATTTCAGAATACAGACGCTAACGGGGCCCGCCAGCGGTTCTTGCCTCGGCTGAGGCCAGCGAAAAAAAAGATGATAGTACCGCTGGCGGGCACACTACAGCAACCGCCAGGGGTTAGTTTAGTACCGCTGGCGGACGCTTAGTTTAGTACCGCTGGCGGACACACTAAAGCGTCCGCCAGCGCTAACTTAGCCTGTAATCAACATAAACTAGGAAAATTGTATTTATAAAACTAATCTGTAAATTTCCTTCGGACCATTACTTCCTATACCAAGACACAACTATGTGTCGAATATAAGCACTTTATCACAAACTATGCGTTGAGAATTGACATAACTTGGTCATTTGATCGAATTGAAACTTGTAGATGTTTCTACATGATAGTGCTTTTTGTGAAGAATGTTTGTGAAAACTTTGTCGAAAATCAAGTTTATCATTTCACATAGCAACTAGTACACATAAAAATACTTCATGCAAGAGGATATATCTTTTTGAGTGTTTTTCACTCTATTTGTGTTTTTACGAAAAACTGTGTCAAAAACGGCGCGGCGCCGCCCACCGGGACTATTCACCGAAAGAGGTCGAATTCTCTAAAACTATTGATGTTTCTATGATATAACCACAGGTTGTGTGCCTTAATTAAAATGATTATTTCAAAAATTGGAGAGCAAACTATAAAACACTTGTAGTCATTTAACTAGAGAAATTAGATAGAAATGAAGAAAAATCGTAATACTTGGTTGATGATATGATTATCATCGTTTAAAAAGTACAAAACAAATATAAAACAATGTCTGCATTGCAGAATAATTCAAAGTAGGGAACATTATTTTCTCACTTCACAAAAGCAGCATTGATCAAATTAATATGCAAAAGTATCACGCATACATCTTTATTTAATCCAGTTACATAGCTGGAGTCCATTTTTTTTTAACCCTAATACATCACGAATAATACAACTAACTTCTGTCTGGTCCTAAGCCGCGGGTGCATCACGGGCAACGCTCCGCACCCAAAGAACAGGAACCATCACAGGGTCAATACTCACATGAGAAGGAACCCTATCAAACATCTGCCATCTATTATCATACACCGCCGGCGTATCCAACATATACATGTAGCGACGGACGTGCTCGTCCTCCTCCCTGATACGGCGACGTACCACCTCCTCGGGGGCTGGTTCCCTCTGCACCGAACGTGGCCCACGCGACCTCCACCAAAGAAGATCCGGGTCAATGACGTCACCCAAATTTCTCACCAAGCTACGCGTTCCGGAAGATACCACCTCGCAGTGCCAGCCCAGCGAAGCCCAGTCCCGGACATTGCCCCTACTGTCAAACACGGGTCCCATCATCGACTTCTCGGCCCGAGATCTGCAAAAATGAGTGGGGAATTTGATCAAACACCTAAGGTGCATGCAACCTAGGTACGAGAGGTAGGGGAGGGAGAGGGCAGCACCTTGGCATGGAGACGGACAGGAGGTCCACGGCGGTGTGGAGGATAGCGCGGCGCCGGCGGGGCAGGGCGGAGGAGGGCGTCGAGCAGCGCGGACAAGGGCGGCGGCGACGCGGAGTAGGGGCAGCCTCAGGTCTCCCTCCTGGGCTTTAGATAAGCAAAACTAAAAAGGAAAAGAACGAAAAAAAAAACTAAACCTTACCGCTGGCGGACGGCACACGCTGTCCGCCAGCGGTAACCCACGCACACGGGCCCACCACGGCCTTATCCACACACGCGCGGCCGCCCTTATCCACTCATCTCACAACGTGGCCACGCGCGTACTCTCTCCCACCCGCCCACCCACCCGCCGCCGCGGCCCACCCTGTGCCACGCCGTCGCGCCCCACCGTGCACGCCGCCCCGCCCCACCCCGTGCCATGCCGACGCGCCCCACCGTGCACGCCGCCGCCGCGCCCCACCACGCTACGCCGCTGTCTCGCCGGCCCGAGCTCCCATGCCCACGACCACGCCACCGCCCCGAGCCCGCCCACGTCCACGCCACCGGAGCTCGCAGGCCCGCCACCGCTCCGAGCTTCCACGCCCCCGAGCGCCGCCGCCCGGCCAAGGTAAGCTGCACCTCCGTTCTCCTCCTAGTCAATTTTTTAGAAAATAGCTACGGTTTCAAAATAGGTTCAAGTTTTAGGAATTAGGGTTTAAAGTTGTAGGAATTACATTTTTTGTTTTAGTTTTTATTTTGTTGCAAATGTGGCTTTGTGGCTGCAAATGCGGCTATTTGGCTGCGAATGTGGCCTTGTGGTGGTGATAAAAATGTTTGCAGGTACCCTAGAGACCCTTGAGATTGCTGGAATGTTGATTAACTTCCATTCCGGCAAATTCGGGTACTCATATGTCTTATTTTTGGCCAAAGTCATGCCGAAATTTCTTGTGAATTTTGGCATGACTTTGGCCAAAATGTTGTTATGTTTTGTTTTCTTATTACATTGCCGATGATTAAAAATTTGTGGCACTATGTGATTCAGAGGTGGTGTGAGTGAAACTTGTAATATGCACAAATATAAAATTTCTGCATCCTACTGGTTTCGCTAACTGCATCTCTGAATAATTTGTGTGTCCACTCTAAATATGAGGCATGGATTAGAGTTGACCCTAAATGCCCATGATTAAGACGATGAGGCATTAATCTATTTGTTTGTGTATTTTACATCTTATTACAATATTGCAATGATTAGAAGAAAGCTGTAAAACTGTCTATACTTTAAATATTTCTATAATTAAATCCGTGGACTAACATTTTTATTTGCCTTGTGTAGAGCATGCCGCTGCGCCACCACTCCATGAGCGGGTTCATTGGCGTCCGTCACCGCCCATCTGGCCGCTTGTCCGCGAGATCACCGTGGACGGCCACCATTGGTACATGGGGACTTTCGACACTGCGGAGCTCACCGCTCGTGCGTTCGACGCAGCAGCCTGGAGGTTTGGACGTCCGCGTTTTGAGATGAACTTCCCTGACGTCCCGTCCCGGACGAGGCTGAGTTCCTTGCGCCGCCGATGGAGATCGTCGACGTAGACGAGGCGCGGCGTAACCGCCGCCAAGGGATGGCTTGCCACGCTGCCGAGGTCGACGAGTGGCGGATGGACGCACTGCGCCGCAACCGCCCCGATCTGGTGCAGACAGAGCTGGACTTCTACGTCTCGAGGAACAAGAAGAGGCAGGCGAGCTCCGACGTCGCTGGACCCTCCATTGCAGCACCGCCGTCTTAGAAGACCGACGCCGATTCGGATTGGAGCCTCGCGAGCTTCTGGGATGATAGTAGCTCGGAATCCGACTTCGATTTCGGAGATTATCCTTGAGTAGTTGTAGCTTAAGTGATGAACTAATGCATGTTATTTAGCTTATCGAAGTTTAGCTTAAGTAGCATGTCGTTTTAGGTTTGTAATGACATGTATGTGTGGATGAACTAATGTCGCTTAAGTACCATGTCGTTTTAGGTTTGATCATTTCTATGTGGTTTTGTCTATATTTATGTTGTTTATTTGACGCATGCACTTGAATTTACTATATTTTATAATGGATATACTGCAATACGATTTTATAGGAAAAAATAATTCTGCAGCGTAGTGGATTACCGCTGGCGGACGCGGCCGCACGCTAGCGCTGTCTAACCTAACGCTGGCGGGCAGAAATTGTGCCCGCTAGCGGTAACGAGCCTTACCGCTGGCGGACGGCCGCCCGCCGGCGGTATAAATTAACACTGTCGTAATGATCGCTGGCGTGCGCCCGCCCGCCAGCGGTAGGCCAATTCCGTCCACCAGCGGTAGGCGTTTTCCTACTAGTGTAGAAAGTGTCGGAGTCAGAGGTCTCGACCTTTTGGAAGTGGTATTGCTCTTCGCGACATGTGATCTGTCTTCTCCGTGTTTCGAATGTCTCGTGTCCTTGTCCTCGGTCTCGCGCTCTGCCTCGTCTCATGGCTTGAGATGTGGCAACAAGTAATCCTCTTGCATCGACGTTGGTGTGTCCTTGTCCATCTCCAATTTTCATCATCTTTCGGACACATGTGCTCGACGCGGCGACGCCGCGCGTGCGGAGATAAGTTCACTGACTTCGCTCCACGGACGCTACGAGAGACGAACCACGCCAGATAGGCACACATGAAGGGTGAATGGTCTTCCACCGGTGAAACCATTGTACTATGTGGCGATGTCGTGTTCCACCAAAACATCGGCGATGAGCTTTTTATAGGGTTCGGGCTCGTCGACACGACTGAGAAAATTGACTCGTCGTCAATGCTTGGCACTCAGTCCTTTAGACTAGCCACAATGGGGTATCATAGCTAGTATCATGCATGCCATGTTGGCAAAAATCTGATGTGGCAGAGTAATTAATGAAGAAATAGAGAATAGTAGTATCTACCTATGTTACGGTATCATAGCACGTAAAATAAGATATTTTAATAGCAAGTTAATCTTGTACACATATTTATATTGGGATACTACAAACAAATAAATGAGATGTGGTTATGATACTACTATATGATACTATGCATTGTAGGGGTAGTATCATATACTAGTATCATATGCATGATACCGATTTATGATACTCCCCATTGTGACTAGTCTTAGTTGTTTTGTTGTACTACCTCCGGTCTGAATAAAGATTCGCAGACGGAGTACTGCGGAAGTACAAAATACTACTCTTGCTCACGTCAGCTTTTACGGATCGGAGGAGTATCATTTATTGTTTCCAGTTCATACATGATCCGTGGCTCCAAGGACACGGAGGGAGAACGATCTCCGGTTTCTAAGGGGGAAAAGAATAGACGAAAGAATGTTTTGCGGTAAGAAAAACAGACAAGAAACCAACCCCCTCAGCTCGTCCTCTCTTGACCTTCCCCTTTCTTCTCTCCTCTGCTCCCCTCCTCTCTCTTCCTTGAGAGTCAGAGTTCGATTCGAGATCTCGGCCCCGGCTCGCTCCCCTCTCCTCTCCGGCGGCGTTGCCGGCCGGCGTGGACGAGGAAGCGTAGCGCGGGATGTAGATACTAGGGGTAGATCTAGGTTTAGTTTTGCTTGTGCAGTTTCGTGGCGGATGCCCATGTTTCTTTGCTTTTTCTTCCTTTCTGGCTGGTCGCCGGTGACTCGCAGCGACGCCGGCGCCGGATCTGCTCCTCTCTGCACGGTGGATCCATGGTGGATCTTCTGCAGAGCTCGAGTGGATCAAGGCCGCCTCAATAATTTCGCTTGCCGTATCGCTTGTTCTGCAGATCGAGGGATGCGACGAGGTCATCGTCCCCTGGCTGGCCGTGGTGGCAAGGAGCGGATGAGGAATCGCCAGCTTTCCTCTTCTTCTGTGGTGCGGGCTCCTGCTCCTTCTGCGGTGCTCAGTGCCGTCGGTGGAGTTCTTCAGCAGCTGTTCTTCGAGGAGTGCTTGCGGGCTTGCAAGCTGGCGTTCGCCGGTGGTTGCGGCCTGACCGTCGGGCTGAATCGGGGCGTTGCCCCCGCCGATGTGGCTACAGCTGATTTCAAACCCCGCCGTCCGCGACGGGTGGCCGATGCGGCGATTTCAACGAGGTGTGAGCCTCCACAGGTTTGGTCCGGCGACACAGCTGCTACTCTCGTCGTCTTCGTTTTCTTTTCTGGTGGTGCGACGGCGGCGACGGCGGATCGAGTGGTGGCGGAGTCGATGAGGCAGGGATGGTTCCAAGGTCCTGGTTGTAATTTCGTTTGTTGTAGGGGCCTCTCTGTAAATTGTAGAACAGCTGGGCTGTTTCTGGATGTTACATGTAATGTTGTTTTTCCTGATTAATATATCCAGAGACTTGTATCAAAAAAAAAAAAAAAAAAAAAAAAAAAAAACAGACAAGAAGAACCATGCCGACCGGGCAGGTAGTAATAAGCTTCGTGTGTACGTTGCTAACCACCAATGGTCCTCAATCGGTGTTCCACGACCGAGATCGTGATTCACCGGCGACCTATATATGTCGCATGTCGCCGTCTTATGTGAAGCTAGTAGCTATGATCATCCGGCACAACAGAATCAATCGTCTTCAAGCACTTTGTCCAAATGGTGACGCAGACGATCGATTACTCGACGAATCACTGTAATTGACCTGATACTGGATCAGTCAGTTTTTGCTCACGACCGGGGTACCAGCTGGTAGTCTCTTGATTTGCACAAACAACTTTGTACTACATGGATGCACACATCACACATGAACTCGATCAGATAATTGCATCGATGATTAATCTTTTATTATTGGAGGGCACAATCGATGATTAATCTAAAAGATATATCGTACTACCAGTCTACCAAGGTAGAACCGATTGCGTCATGGCGAATCCAAAGGTAAGTTTGGTAACCTATAAACAACATTCACGTGTTTGTGGTTGGTCCACAAGAATTGTCTAGTACTCTACCCGCCCCGATATATCCACTGAGAAAACAGGTCATCGATTGATTAGGATTGGTCTCCAAGGCTGCCACGCAGCTACAGGATTAGCTACTTTAATACTCGGCCATTGTTTTTTCCCTCGGAGTTGTCACACTATTCGACATGCAGTAAAGGTTAAATGGACGTGCTAAAACAGTTTTTAATACTCGGCCTTTTTATAATAATAATAAAAAGTCTTTAATACGCTTTTTTTTCTTCTAAATGGACGTGCTAATAAGGGCATGTGACCTCATTAGGTTTTTGTAGGCACAACTCAAAATATGGTAAACCCGGCTTTTGCATGAATTTAGTCACATAAATGTCATTTAGATTTCAAATTTTAAGATATTTTATCTCTCAAAAAGTTGATATGTTTTGACAATTTTGTTTTAACCCTAATCGACAGTATACATTAATTTGGTCACTAGGTTATACTCATGTTGCTTACAGGTTAAAATCAAATGGTTATGAGGTTTCAACTTCGCTCCTCACCAGTGCAAGTCACATATGCTAATGTCATATTTTACGTGTTTAAAGTGGATCGAAGACTTAGTTTCTAGACTTGTAAATAATTTCTATGACCACAAAACAATTAGAGCATGAGAAAGAAGTGGAGCAAACATATTTTCGACAGAAAGCACCTAAACCTGTTGGTCATATTTTAGTGGCAAGTAGTCTAATACTCATGGATTGTAGAATTAATATAGGAATTGGGGATGGTCCTAGTCCTAAGATTTTTGCACGTACAAAAAAAATCTTTGGATCGTAGTATAGTTGTTTTTGGTTGCCAAATTTATATTGGGTACATCCATTCGACCTCCAATATTCCACGGAAATCTGAGACAAGCTTAATCCTCATTTTGTGTACTCCCTCCGTGCATAAAAGGATGTCTCTATTTCGTCTAAATTTACATCTATCTGGAAATGTTTTAGTGTGTAGATACTTACACATTTAAGCAAAGGTTAGACATTTTTTATGGATGGAGGGAGTATATAAGAAAAGTTAACTGCACTTTGTTATCACAATTCTCTGCTTTCTGGCCGATTCCTCAAAATTTATATGCTCAATTCCAATTAACCACCCAAAGCATCAATGCAAATAATCTTGCGTTTGCGAACACACTAAGAATTCAAGGTACGTGGCACTCAGAATATTTTTTCGCTTTTGGTGAACTTTTGAACTCCATGTGACCTAGAAAAGCTCTATACAAAATTTTCAAATGCACAGACAATATAACTCGGAACACGGCAACCCCTGCCTACAAATGATTCTGAGCAAGATTTTCGAATTGTGGATGCAAACACAGCCAGGCCATCAACTTGTCAAAGCTAACACGTGCGCGCCCACGTCCCCCTCTCCATGCTGGCCGTTGTTCATCGTGCATGGAGGACCGAATCGGTCGTACACGACTGCACACGAAAACCGTGCGTGCGTCCCCCCTTTCGAAAAAGAAAAAAAACGTGCGTGCGCGTGTACTGTCTCCCCATTTTCAGTTCATACGTAGAAACTCATGGCTTAAGAGAGAACGATGGTTAGGTGGGTGGTTGTACCCTCAGCCCACCAGAGTTCAAACCCCAGGTTTGACGCTGGTGTTTCTCATTTAGACGGAATATTCTTCAGTGGGAGGCGACGTTCCCGTCGACAGCGAGGCGCCCGTGGTGACTTCTTCAATCTCAAGACCCAACCGCCGGCTCAGTCTTTCAGAGGTGCTTATAGGGGTAGGGTGTGTGTGTGTGCGTTCATAGGGGTGAGTGTATGCGCGTGTATGTGAGCGTCTGCGTTGTACTGTGTTTCGCAAAAAAAAACTCATGGCTTCAGAAAAAAAGAGGAAAGTATCGGTCTATACGTAAGACATGACCCGCAAAAAAAAACTATCACTACGGGAATGGCACGAAACGCCGACGGCCGTACTGTACGCCGACAGCCAAATGTCGGGGCCGTCGGCGTACAGCACGAGCTAGGGCAGCCGCCCAACCAGCCGTCGGCGTACGAAGCGCCGTCGGCGTATCCTGCTCCGGCCGACGGCAGCCGTCGGCGTAAAAGGGGCCGACGGCGTACAAAAGGGCGCCGTGACGGAACGAAGCCATCTGTCCAGCTGCGTTCTTATACGCCGACGGCGGCCGTCGGCGTATAGATGTACCTTTATTTATTTATTTCTCTATATAATGGCCGCCGTCGGCATATAGATGTTCCTTTATTTATTTATTTCTCTATATAATATTTAATGTAGTTGTAATTTATATATATATTGGACCTATAATTGCCCTCCCAATTTCAGTATCCCACCACCGTAAAATAACGGTTTGAGTTTTCCGGAACCTAACCCTACAACATATACATGTAAAATAAATAAAAACAACACATGTAATATGCACCTACAACATAAATATTAAATATATAGCTCAATTTATCCTGCCCCGTGGTGTGACAGGAACTTTGACTTTTTCTTGCACTTAGATGTGAAGACTACTGTTTCGGACGAACCGGATGAAATATTGTGTTTATTTGGGTTAGACTTTGGTTTCCCACCTACCTATGGCCTAACATAACACAACCAAGCAAAAAATTCCACTTGCCTACCCCTTTCGACGGAGTTCAAGGGGGTAGACGAAAACGTTAGGGTTTTTCCAGCGGATTCGGGGTTTCGCCGAAGCGGGGCATCGAAGCGTCGAAACCCCACCAAAAACTAGGTTTTGCCATGCCATATGTATACAAGTGTGTTGTGTGTTATAAATGTCCATTATCTTACTCCGGGGTGTGACCGTCTTCACCGACGTCACTTTCTCTCTAGTGAGTTTCTGCACTTAGATGTGAAAACTCTCGTTTCGGACGAACCAGATGGAATATTGAGTTTATTTGGGGTAGAATTTGGTTTCCCACCTTCCTATGGCCTAACCTAACACAACCAAGCAAAAAAGTCCACTTGCCTACCCCCTTTCGACGGAGTTTAAGGGGTAGACGAAAACGTTAGGGTTTTTCCAGCGGATTCGGGGTTTCGCCGAAGCGGGGCATCGGAGCGTCGAAACCCCACCAAAACCTAGGTTGTGCCATGCCATATGTATACACGTGTGTTGTGTGTTCTAAATTTCCATTATCCTACTCCGGGGTGTGACCGGTTTCACCGACTTCACTTTCTCTCTAGTGAGTTTTTGCACTTAGTGGTGAAAACTCCCGTCTCGGGCAACCGGGGGAAATCAAGTGAGAACTTTTGATAAAAGTTGGTTTCACATGTCCCAGTGGACTAACCTAACACAATCAACAATCAAGTAAATAATTCCACTGGCCTACCCCTTTCGACGCCGTTCTAGGGGGTAGACCAGAAGTTTGACTTTTTTCCTGCGGATCTAGGGTTTCACCGATGCGGGGCCGCGGAACCCCACTTAACCATGCATATGTCCTATTATATGTATATAACGTTATATAAATTAATTACAATTACAAAACTTAGTAAATAATATTTGATTTATTTTAAAAAAAACACTTGCCGTCGGCGTAGAGGTTTGCCCTAATAACTACGCCGCCACCTGGTCGGATTGGAAAAAAAGAAAACCCTCCTCCTCCCGCCCCGCTCAATCCCCTCCTCCCGCTCGATCTGCTGCCGCCGCCACCTCCTCCCCGCGCTGCCCGCCCCTCCCCGCGCCGCCCGCCTGCCCCTCGCCGTCGCCACCTCCTCCCCGCGCCGCCCGCTCGCCCCTCCCCGCGCCGTCCGCCCGACCCTTGCCGCCGCCTCCTCCTCCGCTCCCCGCCCCGGCCACCTCCTCCTCCGCTCCCGCCCCGGCCACCTCCTCCCCGCGCCGCCCGCCCGCCCATCCCCGCGCCGCCCGCGCCCCTCGCCGCCTCCTCCTCCGCGCCCCGCCCCGGCCTCCTCCTCCCCGCCCCGGCCACCTCCTCCTCGGGCCGCCGCGTCTCCACCTCCTCCTCGGGCCGCCGCGTCTCCAGAAGCTGCCCGGACCAGCCCCTCCTAGCTCCGGCCGCCCCCGACGCCCCACCTGCACCAGCGCCACCGGAGGTAAGCTTCACCCTCTGTTTTGTTATTAGAATTAGTTAGTGTTAGCGTTAGGGTTAGTGTTAGGTTTAGGTTTAGGGTTATTGTTAGTGTTAGCTGTTAGTGTTAGGGTAGGTTTAGTTGTTAGCTATAGAATTTTTATTTAAGCATTTTCATGAATATTTATGTTGCTAGTCATGTGTGCTAATGCTAAATTTTTCTTTTCTTTTTCAGATGACGTAGCTTCCTGCCAGCCAGCATCGCCGGTCCCGCGCGTCGCTGCGGGGCTTCTACTCCAGCTGAGGAGGGCCGCCTCGGTGCCCTTGTTCGGTGCCCCCTCCGGAGAGCGTCCCCGACCTTCTTCGGTGATCGACCACGCTTCTAGGGTATAAATCTTACACCTCTCTTGCTGCATAGTTTATTTTGGTCTAGATCACCAAGTCAGTCGCGTAACCCGAGTCAGATCCCATCCGGAAGGGTTACAAATTTAAAAATATGCAGGATTGTCCATCTTTGCATATTTATAACCGTAACACTTCCGGGTTGTCCTGTTGGACAGTCCGAGTACGTGTAGATCGGGTCGTGTTCCACGTTCTACCCCTTCCTGAGACGGAATTTCGGCAGCACCTCCCTTGTTCTTCGGATGCACACCCTCTCGGCTTGACAAGCTCGAGACGTGTATTCTGAAGGAGGTGCTGCCGAAATTCCGTCTCGGGTCGGGGTAGAACATGGGACACGACTCGATCTACACGTACTCGGGCGGGATAGGCCCCTACCTATTAGAAGTGTATGTGAACCCTTGCATGTTGTAAAAGATAAAATTTGGCCGTAATAAAATGGTGACATTGCATGCAAGAAAATAAAAATATGATGCATTTAATTTCATGTTATTATTATTTGGCTCACAGTAAAGCAGAGGATGGCAGATAATGGGTGGATGTACAGTGGCCGAACTAGTTTGGTTGACAAAACAGATGAGTGGGTATGGAAGACGCATTTGTTAGTGAAGGAGTTAGCGCGTAAGGGTTCAGAGTCAGGCGCTCGTGGACAGTGCCCTTGCCCTCGTTGCAAGTTTCGTACACGTCAGGGAAAGGATGATATGATTAAACACCTCTTCTCTCGTGGGTATATGCCGAACTTCGTGACGACAGTCAACTTTGATGAGTACGAGCGCGAGAGTGGCAGGGTGATGCGGCAGCGGATCAATGGCAATGAAGATGATGGGATTAGAAACTGGCTAGATGATCTCCGTGCTGGCGACATGCCAGATTCGCCACCATCACAGGAGGAACCGGAGGAACCTCCAGAACCGGAGGAACCGCGTGAACCGGAGGAACCCGTGAACCAGAGGACCCAGAGCCAACCGCGAAGGCCTTCTTTGATATGATGGCCTCGTCTCAGAGGCCTCTGTACGAGGGTGCAAAAGTTTCTCAGCTCGATGCCATCTCGCAAGCACTAGCCAACAAGCTCCAGTATGGCAGCACCCGTTCATGCTTTGAAGCGCATCTGCAAACAACTGGTAACCTGTTGCCTGAAGGGCATTGTCTGCCTCAAAGCATGTACGAAACGAAGAAAATCCTGCGAGATCTCAGCATGGATTATCAGAAGATAGATTGTTGTCCAAAAGGATGCCTTTTGTTTTGGAAACAGTTTGCCAATGACAAGTACTGTATCTTGTGTAAGGCCTCTAGGTATCATGTGGTAAAAGGAGCCGATGGTACGAAGACGCAGTCAAATGTCGCCATTAAGATTCTTCGTTACCTCCCATTCATACAAAGAATCAAGCGGCTTTACATGAACAAAGAGTCTGCCACACAGATGCAATGGCACAAAACGGGGAAGAGATACAAGGATGAGCACGACCGGGAATTGATGGGACATCCATCTGATGGTACGGCATGGAAGAACTTTGATGCGAACCACCCCGATGAGGCAGCAGATGCTCGAAACGTGAGAATCGCGATAGCAACCGATGGATTCAATCCATATGGTTTGTCGACTACCTCGTACAGCTGCTGGCCCGTGTTTGTTATTCCGCTCAATCTCCCTCCTGGAGCCCTAATGCAAAGAAGACCATATTCCTCTCGCTGATCATTCCAGGTCCTGAATATCCGGGGAAGAATTTAAGTGTACATGCAGCCAATTGTGGATGATCTGAACCACTCTTGGCACCACGGGACGTTGACATATGATCGTGCATCGAAGACAAACTTCTTGATGAAAGTTTGGTATCACAATTCCATGCATGACATGCCCGGGTACGCCCTATTCTGCGGATGGTGTACAGCTGGTAAGTGGCCATGCCCAGTGTGCAGGAACCGACTTGAGTTCATGTGGCTAACGGCGGGACGGAAGTATTCCGCGTTTGACACACATCGAAAGTTCCTCAAAAGAGGGCATCGTTTAGAGAAGACAAAAAGAACTTCAAGAAGGGCAGAGTTGAGCGTGAAGAAAAAGCGATACCAACTTTCGATGGTGCAGCTGTTGACGCCGAGCTAAGTGCTCTCGTGCCTGCTGAGGGAAAAGGCCCACGATATGTGGGATATGGTGTGCGCACAACTGGACTCACGTGGCAGGCTTGACGCAACTCGAATATTACAAGGACCTCGAACTTCCCCATAGCATCGATGTGATGCACACCGAAAAAATGTTGGAGAGTCCCTCTTTCACACAATCCTGAACATTCCTGAGAAGTCGAAGGATAATGTTAAGGCTAGAGTTGATGTTAAGAAGCTCTGTGATAGGGAGAGAATGCACATGAAGCCTCCTGAAGGCCGTCAAAAGAACTGGTTCAAGCCGCATGCTGACTTCTGCCTTAATAGTATGCAAAGTCTGAGGCATTCCATTGGCTCAAATTCGTCGTGATGTTCCCTGATGGCTATTGTTCGAATATAAGTAAGGGAGTCAATATACAATCGGAAAAGTCACCGGGCTCAAGAGTCACGACTATCATATATGGATTGAGCGGCTGCTACCGGTGATGGTTCGAGGGTATCTCCCCGACAGTGTCTGGCGAGTGCTCGCGGAGTTGAGCCATTTCTTCCGCACGCTCTGTGCTAAGCAAGTATGTCCCCTGATTATTCAGAAGCTGCATGAACTAGTGCCGCAACTTAGAGACGATATTTCCGCCAGGCTTCTTTACTCCGATGGCACATCTTGTTGTGCATCTTGCGAATGAGGTACTCTTGGGTGGACCGGTGCAGTTTCGTTGGCAGTTTTGTATTGAGAGAGAGTTTAAGTATATTCGAACCAAATGTGGAAACAAAAATAAGATTGAGTCATGCATAGCCGAGGCAACTATCCTCAGGAGATGGCAGACGCCAGGCTAACGTACTACCCGATGATGTTCCCACTATGCATAACCAGGCCTCTCGGTACAATGTCGACGAGCCCAAGCGAGACCCCAAGCTCGTCCTCTTCCAGTGTCCCGGTGGCAAGAGCGGTGGCCCAACAAGGTATAACTTGACCAATGATGAGCTGGAGTGCATAATGCTCTATGTGCTTATGAACATGAAGGAAGTGACCCACGACGAGCAGGGAGAAGAGGGCAGTTTCCTTAGGTAAAATGGGGAACAAATTACTTTGCAACTACTAACATGATTTCGTTCTAATACGTATTTTCTCCTTTTAGTCAATTCACGGATGAAATGTGGTCGGGAACATCAGATGGACCCAATGAAGCCGCGTTGGACACTCTTTTGAAAGAGCCTGCCCCCGGAAAGAAAAAATTCACGGTTTGGTTCAGGGAAAAGGTAATTTCAAACCTGTCCCTTCTACCTTGCAATTCGTGTCTTATCCCTCTTACTAATGCACAAAACAATTTGTACTTGTAGGGAGCTGATCCCAACGTTGTGATGTCAGATGAGTTGAGATGTGTCTCCCAAGGTTGTAACCGTAGAGTCGAGAAGTATGAGAAGTATGATGTGAATGGGTACCGCTTCCATACAGAGCATCACCAGAACAGTCGGCCTAATGCAAAGACTATAAATACCGGGGTCTTCACCAAAGGAGCCGGTAATTATGATTACTACGGAAGGTTACAGAACGTATATGAGCTGACGTTCAATAACACGAACATAGAACTCAAGCTTGTTGTGTTCAAATGCCACTGGTTCGACCCTGAGCATGGAACCAAAAGTACCCCTTCCATTGGGTTAGTTGAAGTTAAGCCTTCAACCACCTACATGGATCCGATGTCTTTGTTGTGGCTCACCAAGCCTTTCAAGTTTATTATTTGCCCTACCCATGCAAGAAAGAGGGACTCATTGGTTGGGAAGTCGTGTTCCATGTATCGCCACGTGGTAAGCTACCCATGCCCTCCGAAGACGATTACAACAACATTGACCCTAAAACATACGAGGGGATTTTCTATCAAGAGGAACAAACCTTTGGGGACTTTGGCATACAAGGTCTTGAGGACCGCGAGGACAATGCACAAACAGGTGGTGACGTAGTGGTGAATCTAAAGGATATAGATATGCTCAACAAGTTACAGAGTGATAGTGATGACGATGATGAGCCTCCATCGTGCGAGGAGGTTCCAATATACAACTCGTGATAGTGATGTTGATAGTGATGATGAGAACCCAGGACTTAACTATGAGAGTGATGATTAGGGGTGAGGGTCTTTTATGTCCTTTTGCGTACTATTTACTTTTCAACATGCTTAGTCTTTCAACATGCTTAGTCTTTCAACATGCTTCTTCTTAATTGCATTACGTCTTTATTCTTATTTACTACATTTTTCAACATGCTTATTAATTGCATTACGTCTTCATGCTTCTTAATTGGATCATGTCTTTTATGCTTAAAAGTTTACCCTTTCTCAATGCAGGTGATTAACCAAGATGAGCCAAGGCAAGGAATCATCGGCCTCCTTGCTGAACAAGATGCGCCAGAAGAAAGTTACTAAAAGTGGAAGAGCACTTATTCCGAACCCGCGTTACCTGTCTGACAGTGGTGAGAGTAGAGGTGATGCAATTCTTAATTGGATCATGTCTTTATGCTTAATTGTTCACCCTTTCTCAATGCAGGTGAGGGTGGAGATGCTGGAGGAGGGGGAGGTGCCGATGCTGCACTTCCTCCGAGGGGACGAGGTGCAGGACGAGTGCGAGGTGGAGGACGAGCACGAGGTGAGGGAGGACGAGGGCGAGCTGCAGGACGAGGGCGAGGTGGGGGCGACGTGTCTTCGGACATACCCTCTGCTTCTGTCGACGAGGGTTCGGAGGAGACGGGCCCCTCCATGGACGTGGGGGCGGGCCCCTCCACGGACATGGGGGCGGGGCCCTCCGCGCCGTCGAAGAAGACAAAGATTCGAGGGGAATCCCAGGTCCCTGATGAGTCAAAGGAACCTGCTACCGAGGAGGAGAAGATCCTCATTACGCCTAATGGGAAAGAGTAAGTGACTATATATATACTAATTTTGAACATGGTAACTTCATTGTGGTCAGGACAATTTGACATGTACTAATGTTTAATTATTGTGCAGCAACTGGACACATCCTGTGGGAGCCCGTGTGCCTAACTTCTTGATTGGAGCTTTGATTAGGAAGTTTTGGCCGGGCTTGTACAGTATCGTCCCCAACGGCGTGAAGAAGCTAGCCACCCATTGGGTAGACTATCAGGCCGCCCATCACGCGAGCGGCGGGAAATGTTCTGACGCCGTGATCAACAAGTTTTGGGTAAGTTGAACTTTTTGTGCCCACCATGCTCATACTTGATGTCCCCACCATGCTCTCACAATTTGTTTTTTGTGCATGATTAAAGAAATTCTATAGGGTACTTCCTGAGCATCGGGGCATCGCGGACGTGACTTTGGAGGGGGCTTGCAAGAAGTTGACACGACATTAGTTCTACAATGTAAAGCATACATCCGTCAATCATTTCAGTACGGAGACGTTAGGCAAGACGGCGGTGAAGCATGATATTGTGGAGAGCCCACTTGAGATGGCCATAGAGGAATATATGGCCGTAAGTAGTTTGTTAATGAGATTACATGTTGCTGCTAAGTTGCAATTGCATTATCCGTTCTTCACATGAGTATTGTTTTTTCAGTTTAAGCCCGCATGGGCCTATGGTAAGGATGACGCGTGGGAGGCGTTGGTGTCGAGGTGGCTTGGGCAGGACCCCGAGTTCAAGGCCTTGAACGAGCAGAACAAGTTAAACCGCGGGAGTGGGGGGACACATTGTGCGGGTGCCCGCAACCATGATCGATTCAAGGCAAAGCTGGTATATATATATATATACATGAAACAACCTTCATTTATTTCCCCTCATGTTCCTACTTGATACGCATGAAACTTCTTTGGCATTGCAGGAGGCCGATCTCGGGGAGCCTGTTACGGACATGCAAACATGGGAGAGGATGAAGCAGAAGAAGCTCGATTTTTCTGAGCCTCAGCCCTCGCAGGCCAATTACTTTGGCAATGCCCAAGAGGGCCTCAAGCTGTACGTCGAGACGTTCAAGGGTATAAATCCGGACGTGGACAACCCTCTTGAGCATGCCACCGACGAGAGAGCGATGGTCATTGTCAGGAACGGTTGGGAGCATGGCTGTTCTCTCTGTCTTAGTGCGGTACTCGCGCGTTCTCCTGAGTTGGGCCTCTCGTGTGTCAAGGCTACCCTCACCGCCGACAACCCTCCCGTCCTGCCTCGTCGTCCTTCCCGAGCTCGCCCCGATGTAAGTTTTTCTCAATTTCATTCTCTTTCCGACATTTGTTCCTAGCTAAGTGGCTAAGTTGACGAGATTCGTTCCCTTTTAAAACTGTAGGCTGATTTTGAGGCGGCCTTTGATGCCGCTTACGCGGACTATGAGAGAGAGTATCACTTGTGGCTGTAGAGGAGCCAGGAGTATGAGGAGTGGCAAGAGTTGAAGGATGCTGCAAGTTTCAACTTTTATATTTGCAAAATATGACAATTCCCATTCCCTCTAGTTTGAACCTTCTTTTTCTACAACTCCTGACATCTAAACTATCTTGTAGGCTGCCGAGAAGTTTTTTGCCAATAGAGAGCGGGAGCCGCTGCCTACGCGTCCACCTAGGTCGGGGATCCCGCCCGTCGGCCCAACGAGGGAGTCGGTCGCTCGCACATACAAGCCAGCGACTCCGGTAAGTTATTTGCCAAACAAGTTGTTACCACCATGTTGTGCTTTCCAAGTTGCTAACTGGGACTCAAACATGTAGGGATCGGGATGCTCCAAGATTGCACCCTTTGGTCGTGCTTCTGCCTCGCTGACTTCAACGCGCGCGCTCGTGAGAATGGCACTGGTGGTGCCTCGCCGAGTTCGCGTGAGACCACACCATCCCGTGCCTCGCCGGATTCCATGTGTGGTTCGACTGCCCCACACGGTCGGTCTCCTATTCTCAGACGGTCAGACATGGGTGGTTCGACCTCTCACGAGATCTAGGATGTGTTCGAGTGTTCCGGGTGTGAATTCGAACTATGTTTGTGCCATTTGGAGTTTGTATGAATTCGAATCATGTTTGTGTCATTTGGATATCTATGTGATGTTTTATGTGATGTTTCTATGAAGTTTTATAATTTGTGAAATTTTAATTGTATTTAAAATATGTTAGAAACCAGCAGCAACAATCAGCAAAAAACTGCCGTCGGCGTAGGGCTCCTCCCAGGCGCACAGGATGCTGCCACATCGCCCTAAAAAGGACCAAATGGTCAAGGATTTGCCGTCGGCGTAGCGCTCCTCCCAGGCGCACAGGATCACTCCATGTGTCCTCATACGCCGACGGCAATGCCGTCGGCGTAGAATGCTTCCCAGGCACACATGATCACTCCACGTGGCACGCAGAGGCCGACGGCACTGCCGTCGGCGTATGGTGGGGCAGACGGAGACGGACGGATGCCGTTTTGTGGGTCCCACTGCAGCGTCGCCGACGGCGTCGGATACGCCGACGGCTATTGGTCTACGCCGACAGTCTGCTACGCCGACGGCGTACGCCGACGGCTTCCGGCCGTCGGCGTATCGTGTGTTTCCTGTAGTGTATACGTAAGACATGCTTTGCTTTGTTCGCCGTTGCCGTTTTCGGCTATCGGAGCAGCCGAGCAGGCACAAAATGGTCCAGCCAGTAGCAGGTGGAGAGTCCCCATCGCGGAGCATTAGATAAAAACAAGTGTCATTCTTCGACCTCTAGCAGATGCAGATCGCCTAGCTGCCACCACACTGTAGCCATAGATCGAGAAGGTGCCCATGCTCACAAAGGACTGTTTCATCTCCACGGCATGCACTGCCTGCCTTTGCATAGTGTAGTTCTGTCATGCAAACTAGGGGACTAAGTGCGGCTCTGCCGCACCCGTGGACTTGGAAAAAAATTAGTTTTTTCCGAAAGATTGAATTTGAAATTTGGATTAGAAAGCTCCGGCATAGTTTTCCTTCCTTCTTAATTTTTTTGAAATGCTAGCTGAAGATTGGTCATATTTCGAGAAGTCCTGCAAAATGAAAAGTTATCCATGAATCTGCAGTAGTTATAATAACAACAATATGCAATACTAAGCAAGGACATGTAGCTCGATTGCATGACCTAATTCAATAGTAAGCAATATATCATATACCTTTGTTTGTGAGATCATCATATCCTTTGCACACTGTGCAGACTGACTATACAATACTACTGACCTCAGAAAACTGGATGTAGGCGCATGCAAGTATTCAAAATGGAAGGCGAAAAAAAAATAGAACTATGAATTACACAACAACCCATGAATATTCAGTACAGTCAGTACTCACACTTTCAAATATAGTTCATTATAATACTCATGTATGATCCACACTGCCAAATACGCTGAAAGCACACAGTAATCATGTTTTCACATGTACTAAGTACTTGTACCCATATATGGCCTACGTTGAAAAATGTGGCAGAAACAAAAAATGCAAAGCTTTTATTCAAAAGCCTAAAGATAAAAACTTGAAAACCACATGCAGTACTATCTACACCCGCATAGTCCACATCAGTTGTGAAATATCACAATGTTCACTCTTACAATCACACAAATCTTTTATTTATAAAGAAATTGAAGAAATATTTCCATGCATGATAATGTGCACTCATATCGTACTACTGTCTAACAAATACAGAAAGTGAACTGGAGCAGAAGACAGAACGACAAAAAATATACAGCTCATCAGAAGAAAAGAAAAGCATACCATCAGCAAGATAATTTGAAGGCAGAGCAGAAGTAAAACGTGCAAAACAGTAATCAAGAAACAAGAACAACTAAGATGAGCGAAGATCGATCAGAAGTAGAAACTGAAGGAAAACAAAAGGCAAAATTACCTGAAAAAGCGTCAACTGGTCGCTTGCCTAAACTAATATCTCGCCTTCGATCAACCTGTTCAGCCGACAGAGAAGCATGCTGGCAAGTATCTGTCGCAATAGATTCAGCAAGAGAACAAAACAGATGAATCATTGAAACCCGACGGTAAGGTAGACATCAATCCGGAAGAAAAAGAATCATGGACAGCCAGAGTACCAACATAAAGATATGCAGACCGTGTAACTGAAGACCAGTTTCACAATACAGGTTTGCATTGCAGTTTAGTGATTTGGCAGGTGCAGTAACACACCAAGAGATCTGCTTGGGTTATCCCAAGGCTGCCTTTCCTTAGAATATTGTCCACACCGGACACATCGATGATGTAGATTATGTAGTCTGCTAGCTCTCTACTGAAGTTGGCTGCCAAGTTATCTGCACAAGAGATACACAAATTGCTCCCTTCAGTGCCTGATTAGGGACTTACGAACTTGTGAAAAAAAGGCAGGGCTTAAAACGGTTAAAATTGAGAAGAAACATTATCCAGGAGCAGAGAGATCTTCAAGACGCTGCAATAATACAATGACAAAGAAAGAACTTGATATGTTTGAAAGAATCAACATTACATACTCTAAATTCTCTATCCAATATTAGGGCAAGTTTACTGAACATTTTTCAAAGGATTCTATTGTTGGCATGATTTTGGTAGTATTGTTTTTCTTCTGAATTGCACCAAGATAGACAGTAGGTTGGTTTAAACAATATATATGCAGATGAACTGGCCACTGTGGGATTCGATAAAGACAATACCTCCTCCAGATCTGTTAAACAAAAATGCCGCTCTTGAATTTATGACCTCCCATATACAGACACTCAAGAAAATTATGTCAATGTATTTAATATCATCATCAAATCAGCGAGTAACATGTGTATGCCCAGTTTAAGAAAAAGCCGGACCGTATAAACATCCAATTGCCGGCTATGCACAAAATTAAAAATAATTTACTATTTATTAACCATTAAAACGGTGTAACTTATGCACTGGATTTGCAACCCATTGCCTATCCAACTATACATGAGTCTAAAATCTGAATACGGCAACCTTTCAACCGTGGAAACACAAACTGCAAGACGATGGAGGAACAATTTCCTGAAACTGTTAAGAACATGAGGAGCTGAAAAAGCGTTAGAATTGCATCTACATGCAGACAAAGGGTCTGTATACATGCACGATGCTAATTTGAAAAATGAAAGGTTAATAGATCAAGCTACTAACTTTCACCTTTATATCAATTTATGTAACATCTAATTAGAGACCCTTGTTGTTTGAATTCCTGAGTGAATGTGCGTCCCTTTGAGCGCTCCGTAACAGAAAATGACAGTGGTCAGATTAAAACCACCGACCGACTAATGTTGAATAATTAGAGAACCTACATGAACTGGCATGCTGAATCACACACTTCACAATGCACAACTAACTGTAATCCTTAGGAATCATCCGTACATGCTTTCTATATAGAATAGACAAAATAAAAGGGATAATATGCTTTCTATATAGAATAGACAAAACAGAAGGAATAATATTCTGCGCCAAAACGATTGTAACTTGATTTGAGAGATTTCCTAGAACATTTATGAGAGGAACAAAAGTATACCTGAAAGAGCCGCCGCCCATAGAAAAGACCATGCTAACCAATCAACTATAGGTAGGAAAATACGCATATATTTGAAGAGGCATTTATATTGACATGGAAAAGTATGTCCAGATAATTGAGTAGAGGTAAGCAAGAGAGATTGGATGAGGGATAGGTTAGGACTTTATGTACCTGTGGAGCGGCCGCTGGTCTTGCCCCCGGTGGCGTGACATGATTGTCTCCGTCATCTGCTCGTGCATCGCTGCTCCTAGAGAGAGAGAGGAGGTGAGACACAGCGTAGGTGGCCTAGGACCGCGGCAACTCAGGGGGAAGAGAGAAGCACCGGAATTACCTAGATCCAGTCAAAGAGGCGACGGCGGCGGCGCCGCTGGGAGGAGTGGTCGGAGGCCGCCGAGGTCCTTCCAGGCAAGCAGCACAGCCTGCCGGCTCCAAATCTGCAGGCCGGTGAGGCTGCTCCTCCGTGCTCTCGCCGTCCTTGCTCGAGCTGGAGCTGAGATGGAGGCGAGCCGCTGGTGGGCCCGTGGCGTGCCGTTCGGCATGGTGCAGGGAGAGAGAAGAGGACGCGTGGGAGTACAGGGGCGGAGACGAACGAATCGAGAAGCACGGCGAGGCCGAACGGCGGCGATTCCGGCACGCTTTCGCCTGCAAGGTTGGAGAGGCCGCGGCGGCGGAGCTCCCGCGTCCGTCGATCTGAGCGGGGAGGCGCGTAGTGGCGGGGCCGCACTGCGGCGGCGGCGACGACTTCGGCGGCGCACGGGGAGAGAGAAAGAGCGAGGGGAACTGCGGGGTCGTTTTTGTAGGGAAGCTTGTGAACTTGTTCTTATTTGCGAATCAGTCCCTCACAGTGGTAAAATCTGGACTAAGGAGCACAGCGTGGATCTGTGAGGCGTTTTTCTGTAAAATAGCCACGGTGACCGGTGGAACCGGAGGCGACCGGCGACGTGTCGTACGTTGATTGGTAGATATTCGACATCTACAGTAACTCCGCATCTGGGAGCTGGCGTGGCCGCATCTTGACCGTTCGTGGCGCCGATCGGACGGCCGGCGTTATGGGGGCGACGTGGACGAATGAGGAGGCAGCGATCCCACCAGCTTTCATATATAGTAGAATAGAATATGCCCCAGTTGGCCATTTACAGGGCCAATGCAACAATCAAGTATTCATGCCAACCAAACCGGATATTGCATTGGTAAAAAAAACAGTTTGGGCACGTTTTCATGGTTGGTCCACCAGAATTTGTCCACTTCGATCTCTACCTGCTCCCCCATGACTCAATATATAGAAAAGGTCGTCGTTGGTGAATGATGATGCGCATTTGATATCCAAAACACGATGGGATGGGCTGAGTAAGCTCGTTTGTTCTATGTATTTGTCTTTCGGGGTTGCCCTATTCGCCATAGAACAAAATCGAGGAATGCGTTTTTATACCCCCGCCACTAACTTCACCAAGTCTTTACCTGGGTTAGGCTTGATCCGCTTCTCCCCTGGCGCCGGTAGTTGCATCGGTGGCGGCAGGCCATGCACCAAAGGTGTCTCAGCTGGTGGAATATGGCGGCGGCTCTTGGGTGCGGCTGGGCTGGTGCCCGTGGGGATGCACGCGGAGGCCATGTCCTCCATGCTATGGTTGGTGGAGGTGTTCCGTGAATCTGATCCCCGTCTAGATCTGTCGCTGGTGTGGTTTGGCCGGCCAGTGGCGCATAGAGGGCCGGTGAGGGGCTACCGGAGGGCATCTGCCGATTTTCGGTGACTGCGTGCGCCTCCATGGGGCGGCTCCGCACTGGTCTAATCAGATTCGGGTTCTGTGTGGTGGGACTGTCCGTGAAAACCGAGCTGACGGCAGATGGTGGCATGCAAATCGTCAATGTAGCTCTTGCCCCTTCACTACTCTAGGGGAAAGCCCATATTTGGATCTACCGGATTGGTGTCGCGCCGTTATCCCTACCGAGGGCGTCGTTTTGGAGCGGGGTGGCTCAGATCGGGGTGAAAGCATCCAGGTGTAGCGAGTTTTCGTCCCGACAGTAGCTTCCGTCGTCTGATCTTCGTATATCTCTGTAAGCAATCCATTGATGGATTCCTTTTTCTATTACTAGTTGGCATGTACGTGCAACGCATGTTTTCACAATTAAATGAGGGCATTTTACATGTGGAAAAAGTGAATACTTCTTTTACACGTTTGTATCAGTCATAAATTTTATATTGCAAAGAGAACCATACATACATACTTATGTAAGCATCTTGTAGCTCACAAAACTCAGACATAAGCCAACGAACCTGGTACTCGGTGATGAAGACGTGCTACTTTGGAGTCTTCCCGGTAAAAGTTATGTAGTATCCTCAATGAAACAAACGTCATTCGACACGACATTTCAGTGGCAGCACCATCTTGGACTTCATCGCCTGCAAGACGAGGAGAAGAGGAAAAGGGCATGAAGTAGGCAGTGGACATAAAGGTTTCTAGAGCATGGTGGGATTCATGTGGCGCTACTGATCTGGAGCATGGTAGCACACAAGTTGAACCCTTCAGAAATATACGGAGCACCGGAGTCGTCTCCATGCCCATGCGCATGTACACTGCAATCAGCAGCGACCTCTGCTTCAGATTTGTAGTCCATTAAAGTGACCAGCATGCTGCCTCCATGGGACTATCACAGGCCACGGTCGGACTTGAGTACGTTCAGGGCCAATTGCGGCATAAGTCTGGCCAACTCCACGGCAAGAAATCACGATGGCGGACAGAGTCACAGAGGCGATGAAATAGATGGCCATATCGACCTTCGCCACAGCGTGGTGGACGCGTGTGCACGCAAGCGGCCACCGATCGATCCCGATGAGTGGAGACTTCTGCTGAGTCGCGTGGCGCATGAAGGACGCAAGGTGCTCGGCCTGCAGGACTCGCCGTCGTGCCCGTCCTCTGCGCCGCTCCGGTCCCGCATCATCACGATTCACGGTGCCCTTCTTGTGGTAGGACTCGCCGGGGAAACCCAAGCTGCGTGAAGCCACTACGGCCAGCGCTCTGATGTTCTTTCCTTCGGTTACCGCCGTGAGCCCACTCCCCGGTGATGGTGGCGCCATTGCCAGAGCAAGCGGTGATCGCGAGGTTTGCGCCGTGGCGCGCCCCGTGCCGCTGAAGCTGCCGCCGAGGCTGCAGAAGTTGGCCAGACCGGATCACTCCTTCTCCTCGTCCAAGACCGTGCTTTAGGGTCCCTACGTGCGTGGCGGCGGTGAGAAGCCGAGAAGGTCGGGGAGGAGGAGTGGGAGCACGGCGAGCGGGAGACGTGGGCGTGGATTTCCTCGAGACCGCGCGATGCATGTGCGCCGGAAAGCAGGGCGTCACCGCGTTAGCTTGGCGTGGAGCGGCGGCGTCGCTCCCGATGCTATAATGGAGCCGCGACGTCGGTGGTGTGGGGATCGGGGTAGAACTGCAGAAGCTCGTGGAACGGCGGCGGCGCGCGCTCCCGATGCTGTAGTGGAGCCGCGACGTCGGTGGTGTGGGGATCGGGGTAGAACTGCAGAAGCGCGTGGAACGGCGGCGGCACTGCGCTGAAACGGTACGGTGGCAATTTAGTTGTATTATGTGGTTTGGTGGGAGGGCAAAACAGTCCAAAACGGACAATGTTGAGTTGTCAAACATTGGGACGATCTGAGCTGTTTGATTGGATGTTGAACGGTCCAGATTTAAAGTATCTGTAGACAACAAGTTTGCTCTTTTAATAGTAGTATACATTAATAAAAGAATTATGTGCATCATTTTTTTTCTGGGAGGGGTTCCTCCTCCATTAAAAAAAAGTCTTTACCTTGATTTATTACCAGCTTCGGTCGATTCTTCTACACAGGAATTAGCATGAAAAGCATGATGTCATTTTGTCAATGGAGGAGCGAACAGAACAGCAGCGCCTTCAATGCCAGAGCAGCATGGTGTGTTTATTTCTTCGTCTCACGGTACATCACTGCGATGCTGCGCACATCGCATTACCTGTGGTAGGGCCACTGTTCGATCACTGCGGCAGATTGGTCCACTGCCACTCACCACTCACCAGTCATAACATATTTTCTCTGGGCGTACCTTTTTTTTTTGTGGGCCTCGGCGTACCTTTTTTTTGTCTAGGTGTACCTAGGCTGGACATAAAGCTCGATGATTAAACGAGCACTCGTTTGGCTGACTCGTTTAGCTCGGCTCGTTATGCTAACGAATAGAGCCGAGCAATGATTTTGGCTCATTATTGCTAATGAGCTAAACGAGCGAGCTAACGAGACTCGCGAGCAGATCGTTAAGTTCGTTAATTTGGATCTCATGTCTTTTTTAATGGTAAATCTCATCTAACTAGCAATCTAACAGGTGACGACTCAACATTGTTTAGCAAGCCCATATCACAACCGAAATTTATGGTCAACCAATGTAGGAAACACCGAATCCCTTTTACTTCTTGTTAATTGACAATTACCTCGTCATCTCTATATTCAGATTTATTTCTTAACAAGAGCGCTCGCGAACACTTAACGAATCGAGCCGAGCTTTATATTTAGCTCGTTAGCGTTAACGAACTTAACGATTCGAGTCTTAACAATCACGAGTCTTGACGAGCCGAGCCTTAACGAGCCGAGCAGCTCATTGGTCCAGCCCTAGGTGTACCTATGCCCGTTAAATGTTTGAGCCAAAATTGCGTGTTGGTTGCCTGCTTATTGGGCTGTGCGCGTCCGGCACGAAGTCAAAATAGCCCATAACTTGGCCTAGCGAAACGGTCGACCGTTTCCGGATATTCGCATGAATCAGAAAACATTAGCTGCTCAATTCTTCGTCCACGTCCACGTCCACGCATCAATGGTTACCATGGTGTAATCTTGCTTGGACACAAGAAAAAGAAGCAGATCATAGCCACGTTTTATAAATAAAGCTACTGTTTGCATAATTATATTGTTAATATCGTTTGCATGCTGACATATTTTATTTGCACATATCCATCCGATAATGTTTGTTTGTATCCGGTCTAAATCCGCTCTGTTTCTGATCCGCATTGATAGTCCGATATAATCCGCATTCGAATCCGCATCCAGTCATTATCTGATCCATTCCGAATTCGACAAAAAGAATATGGTAAAGAATATGAAAGAGCATTATCCTATCTGATATGATCCGTTTACATCCACATACCTTGGTTTCCTTTTTTTTTTTTTCTCTTCCATTTCTATTTTTGTTTTTCTTGTCTTTTCTCGTTTCCATTTTCAGTTTATTTTCTCACTTTTAAAACAGTATAGATTTAAAAATAGTTCATATTTTGAAAATAGTTTACTTTTGATTTTTACGCAGATTTCAAAAGGTTCAAAACTGAAAAATGTTCACATACGAAAATTGTTCATATTTTAGAATATGTTCAAATATGAAAATAGTGCACACTCAGGAACGTGATTTGAATTCACCTACTCCCTTAGGTTGAAAAAATTGTCGCAGGAAAGTAGACTAGGCATAACAGTTTGTACTACAACCTCCGACGTTCTTTTCGGATCGGAGGGAGTACATTTTCTTGAAATCGAGCTCCCATAAATGGGGAAGTTAAGACACTCAGACAAACGCATGAGAGAGAGAGAGAGAGTGTGTGTGTGTGGAATCGAATAACTATGTCTGTGCAATATCGTGAAATACTATGATAGATCGTAATTGTGGGGCTATATATATGTATTATGTCTTGCACTACTTTGTTACCACGCGTGAATGCTGCAAAATAGAACATATGCACTCTGACAAATTGACCACCTAAAAAGTCTTTACAAAATTCAATAAGAAAATCAGACATTGATAGCATACATATAATAAAAAAACAAAATTTGAAACACAACATCAACATGAAAAATGACAATTTTGTTAGCAGCAGTATGAGTGGACGCAACTGAAAGGCCAAGTTTTATTTTGGCACTATTTTTACTGTTGGACTTGTCTATTTTATTTCTTGAACTATGTTATGAATTCATGTTTGAAGAATCTATGACAGGTTAGATATGAATATTATCATGTTTCCAACTTCTTTCTGAAACGTCTTGGATGGTTAATCAAAATCGGGTACATGCTGCATTATGTTGCATGTTCCCAAAGCACATAGTGTTGTTCGCTAAAAAGTAGTAGTGAACCAAGCATACCGTATGATCACCTGTGAGTCTGCCTAGGACTTACAAGACTGATATTTTCCTAAATCTCAGTCACCCGTTGCACTCATTCAAGAAAAGCACTATTGCATGTGAGCTTGCACTTTTCTCTAAATTGTGTTGACCATTGAGATTTATGAAAACTAGAAAAATACTCCGCCCGTTGGATCGGGAATTTCTTTAGATTCTTTAGAAAGATATCAAACGCATGAGATCTAAAGAAAAGCCTTTTCTTTGTCAGAATTAATTGCATCATGTGCGAATCCATCGAGCTAGTTCAATATTCTAATAGAAAAAGGAATTTTATTAATCAAGTCTCTGCATTGAGTGATGCACACAGCCAATTATTACAGAGTTCCTGTGTCAAGTACTCAAGTTACATCTCAGGAGTCACAAAAGATTGAGACATGCCTCAACCGACAAAGATAACATAAGCAATACAACGAAAGTCGACTAATATGCTGCCACGTATGTCGGGAGAAAAAAACATTTGCCACCAACTGGAGTCGTGTGCATCCAGACACCATAAGGTCTCGCTGGTTCGAATGTAGCAAGAATGCCCATAGTTACATCCAGTGCACCGCTGTCGAGGTGTGCCCTCGGCAATTCCCATGGTTGCTATACCTAGGGTTGATTGTGTGGTAGAGAACGCGTAGTATCGGTGGAATCGACGGCTGACAAGCTGGATTTACCCAGCTTCAGGGCCCTCGAGTGAGTTAAACCCCTACTTTCTGCTTGTCTGTATTTATGGTATGAATGTGAGGGTTACAAAGGTTCGGCGAGCTGCTGATCTCGTCGAGGTTTTGGTGGCTATGGATCGCTCCCCCTTGATCGATCACCCTCCCAGCCTTTATATAGGAGGCTGGGTCTCGGGAAGCATAACCGACCAAGGTTACATGTTCGGAAAGTCTTAACCGAGTATAACTTGGAAAGTACTCTTCGTCTTGGGCCTTCCTTCGTGGGCTTCGATTAAACCTTGGGCTTCTTTGATCATCACGTGCACCAGGTACCCTTACGCTGGGGTACCCGCAGAGTATAACCTCGTCATTAGCCCCCGAGTACTTGCTTGACTCGAAGAATCGAGCATGTGCTCACTTCATCGTGCACGTCATAGTCCTTGCTTTTATACTCCTGATCCGATGTAGTTTTTCTATTCTTAATTCGTTTTGATTGTATGTGTATGCGAACCAAGGGATATTGACATAGTAGGCCTGATTCACTCGAAAATTGAGCTTAGTTAACCACACATTCGGGCGAAACCTTACTAGTCTTCAGTCAGACTCGAGTCCCCGGATTCGAGCCTGGAACATAGTCGAAAGCTTTTTCCTAGGGATATTGACATAGTAGGCCTGATTCACTCGAAAATCGAGCTCAGTTAACCGCACATTCGGGCGAAACCATACTAGCCTTCAATCAGATTCGAGTCCCCGGACTCGAACCTGGAACACTTTTGAAACTTTTGCCTAGGGATATTGACATAGTAGGCCCGATTCACTCGAAAGTCGAGCTCAGTTAACCGCACATTCGGGCGAAACCATACTAGCCTTCAATCAGATTCGAGTCCCCGGACTCGAACCTGGAACACTTTTGAAACTTTTGCCTAGGGATATTGACATAGTACGCCTGATTCACTCGAAAGTCGAGCTCAGTTAACCGCGTATTCGGGCGAAACCATACTAGCCTTCAATCAGGTTCGAGTCCCCGGACTCGAAGCTGGAACATACTGGACAGACTCGACTCAGGCCATTGTAGGTCTTACTGATTCGTTCTGCAGTTTAACTTTTGATACCTAACGCGTCCGTCAGGATTTTCATCATGTCTGTTGACACGGTAAATTTCAAGGGAAAACACTGTTGGAGCGTCCCTCGGCCCATCTCGATTGCTCGGCGCGTCTTACCTTTGCATTTGCGTATGCAGCATCCGAAACATCTGTGATTGGCATAGTCCAGGAATTTAAGAAGTATGATTCTTTGATTTGCGAAGTACTTAATGCATTTTAGTCGAGTCTGTAGTCGAGTGAATTTCTTACCTTGTTTTGAAATCTATGGGAGCGCGACAGCGCTCCCATGGGAGTAGCCCCCGAGTTATGCTTTATTTCATTTGGAGTAGAGGATAATCTCAATAACTTTGTTTCCTTTCTATAAATCACGAAAAAAATTGATACACTCCCATGGGAGTACTTTTGTCAGTCGAATCCTCTGTCGATTGTAATCTTGAATCCTCCAATCGAATGTGTATGCTATCTTCATACCTGACGTCATTCGTGACATCTTAGGCGTGCGCTCGCTGCTTTGACAAGACATGTCTGTGTGGGCCCAATGTTCAGAGTTTTGACTGCAGAAGACGCCGTTTCAGCTTTGATTTGACCGGACGTAGCGTATTTTTCGCCGCGCCATCATAACTTCCTAGGGTTTTGTGCGTAGTGGGCGGCGTGGGATGCGACGGTTGCTCTCTGCGCTCACCACGTGTACGGCCAGATGCTATGCACGTTTGTACGGACGATTGTGATGAAGTTTTGCGTTGTGCGGTAAGTAGCAGTTTTTGCGCAAGATTTTGATTTACTTGCCATTCGTTTCCTCTGTTCCTCTTCTTCCTTGCGCACCGCACACCATTGCTCTGCCTCCCAAGCTCCTTGCTTTTTGCTCCTTGTGCGATGGCGCCAAAGAAGATCAAGCGTGCCGCTGCAACTGTCCCCGCCGCCAATCCGGCGGACAAGGGGAAGGATGCGGCCATGGCGAGTGAGCCTGCCGATGCGCTTTTGAAGATCCCGGTGACTGGATGAGATCCTGCGTAACCGAGGACACCCTTTCTGAGTACCGTCAGAAGGGTTGGCTGCCGCCGGCTGACCAGCTGGCCGCGCGTGCTCCAGGTCTGGAGGTACGCCCTGACCCTCGCGACGGCGAGCGCGTCTGCTTCGCTGAATTCCTCCCCGCGGTTCTCTTTCCCTTTGCATGATTTTGTGCGAGGGCTACTGTACGCCTATGGCTGCAGATTCATGATCTTACTCCCAACAGCATTATGCATATCGCCTGCTTCATGGTGCTATGCGAGTGTTTCTTGGGGGTGTCCCCCAGCTGGGCATTGTGGAAGCATATCTTCAAGGTGCGCCACAATTGCCGGGGTAAACGCCCTTGCCCGGTGGGTGGATTTCAAGTCCAAGTGCGAAGCGATTCGCATTACTTTAGCTTGAAGACAGTCGATTCTGCCCAAGGCTGGCGGACCAAATGGTTCTATGTGCCAGTCGACCAGTGGTGCTCCCGGCTTTTTCGATTGAGAATTCTCCGAAGAAGACGGTGGCCTGGGATCACCCTATCTCTCCTGCTGAAGCCAAAGAAGCCACCCCTTTGCTGAATGAGATTGGCAAGTTGCTGAAGACTGTTTCTGGTATTCAGTTGATCAGCACTTATTTGAAGATGCGAGTGTGGCCCATGCGCCTTCGTGCCCACCCGATGTGGCAGTATGAGGGTCCACTCGACAGCATCAGGATGAGTACCACCGAGTTGACGCAGAAGGAGCTCAGTGCTCAGGTGAAGAAGATCACGAGCATCAAAGCTTCCGAAAAAATCGACTTCAACTTCCCACGTCCCCTACGGGCCAGAGAAGGCCTTACCCGCAGTGAGTGATTCTTTTTGCCGTTTTTATGCTCACCATCTGCCTTTGCATCCTTTTTGCTTTCGTTCTTATGATTATGAATTGTGCTTGTTGCATAGGGTCACTCGACTGCCACCTCTCTCCCTCCTCTACCCGAAGCCGGGCCTACTTTGGAGACGGCGATACAGGAGGAAACCAAGCTGCCCATTGCTGACCCTGCTTCTGCCCACTCGACCCCTCAGGATAATCCCGAAGAAGAAACAGGGGAAGAGGTGGAACAGGTTGTGGCGGATGCTTCAGACGAATCAGATGCTGAGCAGGCTCCTCGCAAGCCTAAGCGCCAGCGTTTGGTTCTTCCGGAGTCTTCGAGTACAGAGGATGAGCAGAGGGATACCGGTAATTCGGGTATCCTTCTCCTGCTAAAAGCCATCCTTGACTGTCTCCCCTCTGGCTTCTCGTCCTCCTGCTACTTCGAGTAACACCTCTCGACTGGGTGTTTTCTCCCTTGGTGACGAACCTGATTCCGATGAAGAAGATGAGCCAAGGTTTGCTTTATGTCTATTCCTTTATTTGTGGCCGCGCCTTTATGGTTTTTGTTTTTTGATTGGCCGTGTTTTTGCTTTATGATACCAGTGGCAAATCGCCATCTCCACCTCCAGTCGCGGATACGTCGATTGTGGCGCAGCCATCCATCCCTCCAGAAGCAGCACAAGGCACTACTCCTGAAGCGGCCAAGGACGCAACTGGGGTGATGGCTGCTGATTTGAACAAGGAGAAAGCTGCCCCAACTGCGGATGCCGTGGCTTCCTCCTCCAAGCCTGCCTCTTGGACTGATCACGTGAGTGCTTCTGTCCTACTTATGCTTGAAAATTTTGTTTCTTCTGCACTCGATGATAACATGCGTATTCTGTTTCAGCCTATGTATGCCGCCATGGCCCCTTGGGTTCAGGCCTTTGTTCGGGTGGAGCAAGAGAGGGACTCCCTGCAGTCAACTTCGACTGAGCTTGCGCGTAAGCATTTTTGCTAAAACTTTTCCCTTCTTTTGAAGTTATGACATTAATCGGGAATGTTTGTGAACTCCGCAGAAAACAAGAAATCGGCTGAGGAGCAAGTGGAGGGCCTGGAGAAACAAGTGCAGGACTTGCAGACCAAGCTCTCTACCCAGCAGTCTGAATCGAAGAAAGCACTTGCTGATGCTCAGGACGCAACCACTCGCCGCGATAGGGAGCTTGCTGCACGTCTGTCGAGTATGGCCCGTGCTGCCAAAGGTGAATGAACTCTTTGTGAGTAGTAGCTCTTTGGTCATTTGTAGCTTTTGCTCATGGCTTCTGCTTTCTGAATTTTGAAGGTTCCGAAGGCGCCTCGACTTCCACTAAGCCATCGAGTGACTCATTGTCACTCGATGATGCAATCATGGAACTCGAGTCTGTGCTGTCCAAGACCAAAGGCGATCTGGCTACCGTGACCAGTACCCTTAGCAATTTGCACGCGGGGATGTGTCCTACAGCCGCCGCTCCTTCGACTGCTGAAGGACTTGTTGCAGCTTTTGGCGAAAGATCGTCGATTGTGGCGGATTTTGCCCGCGAACTCACGGTACGCGGCTCGGAGTACACCCTCAGGCTTTTGTTAGGCAATGGTGTAGAGGCCGATTTCGACAGTGCTTTATCGGACTACCCGAAAAAGCCTGATGGAAGGCCGCTATCATTCAGGGGTGTAACCGAGCCAGCTACGCGACTGAGCGAAATCTGCGTCCAGACTATGGAACGCCGGGCTGAAGCTGTTAGGGCTCAGTCGCGTAAAAGTAGGGCAGAATCCATCTCGCAGGCCTAGGAACTCTTTTCTCTGTAATTTGATTACTCGAACTTGGCATGTATGCTTTTGCTACTTATGTTTATACTTTTGGGTGCTTTTGCTTGAATGAAATTTGCTGAATCGCCTGAATTTTGCAACTTCGTATGTCTGGGCGTCTGAATGTTGCGTTTTATGAACCAGCCACAAGAATGCGAGTCTGGTGGACCTTCTCCATCTCGTGTTAGGACTCGAACATCTGGCCAAGCAAGGAATGATACGAGGGCACTCGCTCTTGCGAAGAATCGAGTGAGTGAACTAGAGCAAGAACTCAAGAGTACTCGAGCTGAGCTGGAGCTGCTGCGTTCCAAGCCGAGTTTTGCTACCCAACGCGAGGATTATGTTCTTGGCGAGATGGATAACATAAACAGGCAACTCGAGAGTGAGTTTATGATACCACTTTTGTTAAAAAGGTTGTATATTTTGCGTTATGCCTTGTACCAGTAACTTTGGCCTTTTGCAGGTTTTGTGCCTGATGCCCAGCAGGAAGATAGGAGGGTCAATCGACTTCTTGATAATGCTGTTGAGGTACCAACTACTGGCAGGCAACATTTTTATTTGGACAAGGTGCACGCTCGCACGCTTGTTACTTTGAAGGATCGAGTATGGCGAAACGCCCAAGTGCTCGAGATGTGCAGGCGTATCTTCACTCGCCTAAATTGCGCGCTTTTCCTGTCAGGGCCTCAGCCTCAAGGGTTGTTTCCTTTGATTGATATCTTTCGAGTGACGGACTCAGTCAAAGTGTCTTTGATGCAGATTGCTATTCTTGGGTTCAATGCCACTATGGCTTACATCCGCAGTCGTAAGCCAAATTTTGCAATTCGACCTCCTGCAATTGGCACACTTGTATCCCAATCACATTTGATCGAGACACGCTCTCCTGCTGAGGAATTCATCGATTGCTGCAAGGAGCAGCTTTTTGGTCCTGTACTGGATATAAAGGATGAGCCAGATTTTTAGCTTGTAAACTTTTTGTGTAATCGGGGCATTCCCCGAATATAAATATGTACTCCTGTATTTGTGGCGAAATATTTATATGCGTATATTTGTGACAGCCCCGAGTCTATCGAGTGGGGTTTTTGAGTTTTTCTCTGACCCAGCCCCCGAGTATATCGAGTGGGGTTTTTGAGTTTTATGCTCGAGCCCCCGAGTGTTTGAGTGGGGTAAACAATAAAAGGCATATATGAGAAATATGGAGGAACATGTATCTTTATTCGAAATATGTGTTCGACCAGCAAGCCGCCTCATTAAAAACCTTCCAGTCCCCTTAGGTACCCTGGTAAGGGAAAAGAGTGCGTCTGAAACCTGCTGGTTCTTCCGACATTATGCGCTATTACATATCTATGCATAGAACTGACAGATGCGCCCTTCTATGTACTAGTGTGACTTGACGACATGTTGACCGTCTTTGAAGGTTCAGTCGGGTGCCCCTTGTGCTTCATCGCGTCGTTGATGGCCTTGAGCTCTCTGTCGATTGCCATCTTCTTGCTTTCTGGCAGAGGTGTACGGTCGTTGGAGACCTCAAGCTCGGCGAGTGATTGCTCCATCCCGTACATCTCTGAAATTTTGCTGAAGTCACGGTCACATGAATCTGACCTTTGAAAGTTCCCGTTGATCGTGATGAATCCTTTTGGTCCTGCATTTTGAGCTTGAGGTAGGCGTAGTGTGGGACGCCATGAATCGAGCGAAAGTGGGGCGCCCAAGTATTGCATGGTATTGTGACTTCCAATCGACCACTTCGAACTCAATCGACTCAGTTCTGAAGTGAGTAGGATCTCCAAACGTAACATCGAGTTGTATGGTGCCCTGTGGGAGCACTGCTTTGCCTGGGACGATACCGTGGAAGGTACTTGTGGACTTTGGCAGGTTTTCGACTGATTTGTTCATTCTGCGCAGCGTATCTGAAAGATTATGTTAAGGCCACTACCTCGTCCATGAAGACCTTGGTCATGGCGTAGTCTCCGATTTGAGCGTCGAGTACCAAGGCTGCGTGCCCTGGTCGATATACTGCGGGTGGATGGTCATCTCGATTGAAGACAATCGGAGTTTCTGATCCTTTCAAAAAATCTATGATAGCTGGGGGTGCCATGACCGCCATATTGACGTGTCGAGTGTGTAACTTTTGCTCTCTATTGGAGGGACGTCCTCGCTGTATCATGTTCATTTGCCCGCGGTTACGGGATATTTTTGCTCATCTCCTTGCTGCATCTGGTGCACGGCTGCTGCCATTTGTGTTCCCGTAACGGGTTGTGCTGGCACCATGTACACTGGCGTCGGTTGCGCTTGTGTTGGTGCAGGACATTTTGAGTAGGCTGGTTTTGTGGCGGTGCGGAATATACCTGTGCTTGTTGTACTTGTTGCGGTGCTGGATATGCCTGAACAGGCTGTGTTTGTGGTGTAGTCGATGGAGTCTGCGTCAGTTGAGGAGGTGCACGTCCATCTCTTTGCAGTCGTAGTATATGTTCAATCGCGAGTTGATCGAATTCCCTGCAATTTCTCAGCGAGTGGTTAGAGCGAAGCTTACCATCGTCCCCTTTGTAAAGATGGAATCTGCAATCATCGTCCATCCTTTCTTCGACTGAGCGTCAGGCTCTTTGTCTGCTCGCCTGCGCCATTCTGGCCTCCTGTAGCTATCGCGGTCGTCGCGTGCTATTTCCATAGCGGTCTCGACTGTCGCGTCGATCGTCTGTGCGATGGTTTCGATTATCTCGGCGGTCATCTGTACGATGATCTCGATTGTCACGATGATCGTCGTCGTTTATCAGTTTGGTCGCGGTTGTCCTTGGCTGGACAAAGCCTGCTGCGATGAAGTTCGGATGATCATCATCGTGATAACGATGCTTCGCTTGCGCCTCGATCATCTCTGTAGCTATCTCTGCGGTCTCGACTGCCACCTCATGGTTTTCATGTGAGGATGCGGGTCGAGTGCCTCGTACAGAATCTTCTCCATCCGCCCATTTTGTTGCGAGTACCATGAGTGCGCCATTGACCTTGGGTTTTCTCGACCAAGAGTCTCTTTGAAGTCTTCTCTCCAGAGTCCGTTTTTGAAGGCATCGATTGCCCTATCTTCTGATACGTTGCCTACTGAGTTGCGGATGGTGGTCCACCGCCGTATGTACGATCTCAGAGATTCATCTGACTTTTGCTTGCAGGTCGGAGCTCTTCGAAAGTTTTGGGGCGCTCACATAGAGGCTCGAAGTATTTGATGAAATCGCCTTTGAAGTGCTCCCACGAGTCGTAGTATGATTCGGGTAGCGATTTGAGCCAATCGCGAGCTGTTCCTTCCATCATGAGTTGTATGTACTGCATAGCTGTAGTTGTGGTGCCGCGCTGACATCCGACTGCCAGCCTGTAATCTTCTAGCCAGCCTGATGGCTCTTGTTTGCAGTTGAATTTTGGCGTGGTAGCTAGCGAGAACTTCTTGGGCATACGAGCCTCCCGGATTCGTCGAGTGAAGCATAGCGCTCCACAGGGTCCGATTTCTGCTTCCGAGTCTGAGCTGTTGCTGTATGACCTCCTCGAGTGGCTCCTGCTGGAGCAGTGATGGCGTGAGCTTTTTCGACTGCTCCTTCCCCGAGGACTTCGACTGCGACGGTCCCGATCTGTATCTCTCCTTGGAGTTGCTTGTGGTTGCTGTATGGCTTTTGCTGCTATTGCCAGTTGTTTGTACAGTTGGAGGTGCTGATCCCTCTTTGGGTCTCCTGCAGGAGGTTCGATTGTTCTGAGATAGGTGCCTAGCGTCATCAGCGCCCCGGCTGGCTCAGTAGGTATGGGGACTCCTTCCGCGTCGACTGCCATAAAGGCTGGGTTTAGGTTTCGAGTGACCGCTGCACGATCTGCGTCTCCGAGGTTTATGAATCGTGACCTATTTGCGGGGTCGTTTCTGCCTGTTGAACTCATAGACAATGCTCTTCGCCGAGCACTCGATATGCTGGCTTGCTTTTTGCGTTCTTCGAGTACTGCTCGGTAGTTCTTCAACCGTATCGATTCTTGCCACTGGAAGTATTGTAAGGTCAACCCTCTTCCGGAGTTGCGTTTGCTGGTAGCATTGTGCAGCTTTCGATTACTTTGCTCACTTTTTCCGCCATCTCTGCGGTGATGGTCAGCGTGGTTGTTCCGTCAGGCATGGTGACTGTGCAAGGGTATTCTGTAGGTCGACGGCATGTTGCAGCTGCTGACGTTTCTGCTGTACTCGCGGTGTATACCTGATACGGTACCACCCGATCTTCTATCCATGTGCTGCTAACGCGCATTATGGATTCGGCGTCGTCATCCAGGCTCATGTTGGAGTTGCTTTGCTTGCTGGGGTTTCTGCCGCAATCGAGTAGATCTTCGAGTGCTTTGTCCAGGCTGTCTGCGTCGCAGGTGAATATCTCGTGGCTGGCACGGATTTCTGGGCCGTTGAGATCGGCGAGGTATATGTTGTCATCTATGTTCTCCTCGTTCCCCGCGACGTTGTTGCAGTCGACGATGTTGTCGAGTGACTCGATTGAGTTGTTTGGGCGGTACGCAGATTCGATCTCGCTTCTTCCAAATCTTTTTGCCACCTCGTCACGGAACTCTTGCGAGTTCATGGATGTTGCAGAGTCACTTGGCGATTGGATCGGGACGATCTGTGACGATGTTGCCGCCAAGATGGATGGTGTTGCAGTCGAAGCACTGTCGAGTGTCTCCGTGTCGAGTGTCTCCATGTCGAGTGGATCTAACAGGTCCTGCACACCATCTTTATCGACAAAGAAGTTAAATTCTCCAACTGTAATATCCAAACCTGATTCGAGTCCGGCAAAGGCTTGTTGAGCCTCCATCGAGTGCGGCGTGAGCCTCTTGGAGATTTTGGCGAGTGATCGCTTTTTGAATTGATGCTGGTCGATCTTGTCGGCGAGTTGCCGTTTGCAGCGGTGGTCGGTGATTTGCTGTTTGATGATGTAGTAGGCGAGTTACCTTGTGCAGATGCGATCGGCGGGTGGCCGCTTGATGATGAAACCGGCGAAACCGTGAGCCCAATACTACCTGTTCCCACAGACGGCGCCAATTGTCGAGGTGTGCCCTCGGCAATTCCCATGGTTGCTATACCTAGGGTTGATTGTGTGGTAGAGAACGCGTAGTATCGGTGGAATCGACGGCTGACAAGCTGGATTTACCCAGGTTCAGGGCCCTCGAGTGAGGTAAAACCCCTACTTCCTGCTTGTCTGTATTTATGGTATGAATATGAGGGTTACAAGGTTCGGCGAGCTGCTGATCTCGTCGAGGTTTTGGTGGCTATGGATCGCTCCCCTTGATCGATCATCCTCCCAGGCTTTATATAGGAGGCTGGGTCTCGGGAAGCATAACCGACCAAGGTTACATGTTCGGAAAGTCTTAACCGACTATAACTTGATCTAACTTGGAAAGTACTCTTCGTCTTGGGCCTTCCTTCGTGGGCTTCGATTAAACCTTGGGCTTCTTTGATCATCACGTGCACCAGGTACCCTTACGCTGGGGTACCCGCAGAGTATAACCTCGTCAACCGCCATATGGATAACCTATAAGACATTAAAAGTTTATTTCCTGTTAAAAACAAGATTGTTTCTACAACTCCAAATATACCAACAAATAGCTGAAACGCCAATACGAATCCTAGCCTTGGTCTTTTTATCCATCCCATTCAACCAATTCCCAAACATATTAGTGACATTGGTAGGAGGAGGAATATTATAAGAACAAAAAACAACACGCCAAACAAGTTTTGCAAAAGAGGAGGAAATAAATAAATGTTCAACAGTTTCACTATTTCCACAAAAAGAATTGAGAGAGTCGCCTTTTCAATTTCTTTTTGCCAAGTTATACTTAGTCAGCAATACTTTTTTTATGAAGGAACCACATAAAGACCTTAATATTCAGTGGAATTTTGAGTTTCCATAAGTGTGTTTGTAAAAATCTAGTATGTCCATTCATCAAATCTTCGTACATAGATTTAACTGTGAAGGTACCGTTTTTGTGTCAATTTTCAATGAAAGCTATCCGAAATATCAGTGAGAATAATATCCATTAGTCTAATACATAAATGAGACCGCAAGTCCCACTTGTTTCCAACTAAAGCCCTTCAAAAGCCTAAGTTTAAAGGGGAGCATTATAAAACACATAATGAACCGAAACATTTTGTTGTGACATAATGTTATAAAGCAATGGATATTGATTTTTTTTTGCTGTTGCACAATATTCATTAGGCATGAACTCGTTTGACTTTATTGTCACGTTTTCTACAGACGGCATCACCAGCCAAATTCAAATGAAACGCTGCCTTAGCAGTTAGCAAGGTGACAGCATGCATGATGCATCCCCTACTACAAGGTGCTCCACTAAGTTAGCAGACTTGTTTAAGGTCACACGTACCAGATGTGTCGAGCAGCTGGTGGGAACATTGAGAAATTAGCAGCGGCGGATTGTGTACTCTAATATACTAACTGCAAATCTCCTAGCCTGAGCTCACGACACGTGCCCCATTTTGGTCGGTCACGGGTCGACTGTCCTGGCACACGCCAACGTGTCTTTTGATCAACTTGGTCCGTGTGCTATACGTGCATATTTTTTTAGCACGAAAGTAAGAGTACGCACGTACACAGAGTTTACACGTGCATGATAGCATGAAACACAGTAGCTGGTCAGCATGGTACGATCTTGAAATATATATATGCTACATTGCCTCGCTCACAACAACTTCGATGAAATGTCACCGAACAATCAAACCAGATTTTATTGTATAAAATAACATATCTGTGCAAAAGGAAGATTTTATGAGGCGTCCGCGCAGAAGAAAACTAAAGTATGGTTGGAAGAAGAGGTGTCTAGGGAGAAGGAGAATGTCGCAATGGATATCCGCGGGATACCACACCGTCACGCTGGCAACAAAAGTTTATCCTTCTATCTCACACGCTCTTGCTATCTACACCGGTCTCCCGAAATTTCCCTAATATAAACTGGATGTTGCGAGAGCACAAGCGACCACATCTAAGACGTCGCTGGCTCTTTTGCCCCTCCCTCGCTCGGTAGAAGACGACACATCTAATGCCTCCGTAGGTCGTAGGATACGAGCGGTTCTAGTGTTGTATCATCTTGGCATAGCACTCAACATGTTGTTTTCATTACCATCAATATCTTGTATCAATGTCATTATCCACATGTTAAGGGCATGTTTGATTCAAAGGAATTGCATAGGATTTTTGTAGGATTCAATCCTATAGCGATTCCTTTATTGCTGGTTTAATTTGTACGATTGGACCCTATAAGATTTTTCATAAGAAATCATTTGAACTACTTCCCATAGGAACTCTAACATCCACTTCAAGCTATTTTTATAATTCCTTTAGTAAATCAAACAAACATTGGTACAAACCAAATTCTATAGGATTTGAGTGTGCATTAAATGACAATCCTATGCCTTTCAAACGTGCCCTTAGATGTGGCAACGCACGGGAATTAAGCTATTCTTTCTAAAATTCTAAGTCTCCATGAATCTAACCTTAGGTGTTATCTGAGTGTTTTCATATCATTAGTGTTTTTTGTTACAATAAAGTATGTATTAAAAACTCATATTATTTGCAAAAGATCGTGTATGTGTTTTGTATTTTTCTTAAACTTTTCAATGACGACGCGACAAAAAATGCAATCCACACATATCGTGTGGTCTATATAGGGACTAATGAATGCATATATCATATATCAAGATTTGAGTGTGCTGACAGAGCTTGCCGCTCTGTGCTTTCCTGCTTTTTGAAGGGGCTTATAAACATGTTTATTCTGTCTTAGGCGAGCGATGTGGTACTAAAACGTGAAGCAGCACCGAAATTCGAAGGTTTGGTGCGTGTCGTGGACTCGTGGTGCAGTACTGGGCTGTACCTCGGCCCGGTATACTCTCCAAGGAACCCAGGATATCATGGGACCAGCGTCACTCACTCACTCTATGGGGACTAAGGGAAAAAAACAAAAACAAAAAATCTGCAGTTACGTCGTCAGTTTGGGTCTTCGGGAAAACAAAAACAAGCGTTGCATTCGCGTTAGCCCATCTTTGCAGCCTGCGAGCACCTTCAGATAAGTGATCATCGAAGAACAGGCATCTGGATGGCTAACTGAACTTCAGAACTTTCCAACAAGTATGCATGTATCTGTATGTCAATGGAATATTAGTTCGTGGCAATTGAAAATCAGAGCATCTTTGGAGATGTGTTCAGACAGCCGGCAGAGCAAGGGCCTTGGAAGCCGAGCAATTGTCAGGCGGCACGCATTCTAATCACACAAGTCACGTTTTGCAGGCACTTTCAGAAAACAAATAGTGGAGACAATGAAATTGCGGTACTGTTCCTCGAACCTTTTTAGATAAAGATTGCAGTGCTGGACAATGAATGAGACCTGCAAGAGGGAAAATTGGATCGTATAAGCACAAAACAAATCTAACCATTCATGCGCAACCGAGCCGCGCATACGCCTGCTCAACCAACCAAAGCTAGGAGAACACCAAGTTGTCGACTCGACTGCATGCCGACGTCTGTATAATCTGCACGCTTAGAGTCAAGCATCACTGACATTTTAACTGTTAACTTAACAGTGTTTAGTATGCATTTCTCTGATTCTGTCGAGCCCAATTTTGTCGGAAGAAAGTATAGTGCATAGTATCAACGGTGTTAGCACTTAGCAAGTTAGCATCCCGAGTTTATTGCACTGACGGTCACACATATCGTCGCGTATATGCAGTTAAGTTCATAGTTTTAAAAACCCGACCGGACTGGCGGCCCGATCAGAAAAAACCGAAACCGATGACCTGGCCGGTTTTTTAATAGGTACCGGTCGAAACAGCAGAAAACCGGCCAAAAAAGTATATCTTCAAGTTAGCATCCCGAGTTAATTGCACTGACGGTCACACATCTCGTCGCATATATGCAGTTAAGTTCATAGTTTTAAAATCCCGACCGGGCCGGCGGTCCGATCGGAAAAAACTTAGCATCTCAAGTTAATTGCACTGACGGTCACTCATCCCGTCGCGCATATGTAGTTAAGTTCACAGTTTTAGAAATCCGACCGGACCGGCGGTCCGACTGAAAGAAACCGAAACCGATGACCTGGTCGGTACCGGTGAAACAGCAGAAAACCGGACAAAAAAAAGGTATATCTATGCGTGGAAGCGAACTCACGACCTTCTGCTTGTCCTAGCACCCCACGCAAGGACCAATACCAACTGTGCTGGACTAACTGAAGTATGTTCATTATATACATTGCACGTTCATTTTTTTACGATAATTACTTAAAATTTAAATTAAATCGACGGTTTTTTGACGCTGATGAACCAGATGAACCGGCGGTCCGACCGCCAAAACCGGAACCAGGCGCCTGACCGGTTCACTGACCAGTCCGGTTTTTAAAACTACGCTTAGGTCACATATCTGAAAAACGTGAAAAAGGGGTCACACAACTGAACAAATGTGTGCACATTGGTCACAAATGGGAAGCGACATCCCGTTTTGGACTGGACATTTAAAAAAAAAAACTAGCGTAATATTACAAGGATTAAGTTAAAAAAAATCTACACCTGACGAGAGGGGCCCAATCGTTAGGGTCATCATCTACCTCGAACAGGAGGGCTAGCTCGCCGTGAGTAGGGGCGCCTGCGCGGCCGAGGCGAGCAAGGGCGCGGCGTGGCCGGCGACGCTCGGCCGCGAGCAGGGGGCGCGCACAGCCAGGCAAGCATGCGCGTGGGTCGGAGCTCGATTTTGGGGCAGGGCGGAGGCTACGGCCGGAGCTCGATTCGGGGCAGTCTGAGACCGACGATGGCCGGCCATAGATTGATTTGAGGTGGGGCGTAGGTCGGCGGTGCGGGGGCGCCGCGTTTGGGCGGCGGCGGGGCGACAGGCGGTGGTGTGGTGTGCAGCTCGTTGGGGGGGGGGGGGGGGTGCTGGACGGCGAGGTTCGCCGGCGTGGAGGCGAGCTTACCGGCGTGGAAGCGAGCTCGCTGGTGCCAGAGGTTCGCATGGCAGCGGCGGCACACTGTAGGGGCGGCACACGGGCAAGGGGCGACGCCGGCGGTGCACGACAGGGTCGTCCAGCTCCAGCGTTGACTTTTGCTAAGAGAACTGTGAGATTTTTTCAATTTATAAAATGATCCTCCTAATTTTACAGTACGATTTTTTTGAAAATTTTCTGTCCACAACGGGATGACGATTCCCGTTTGTGACCAATGTGCACACGTTTATTCAGTTGTGTGACCCGTTTTTCACGTTTCCAGATGTGTGACTTAAGTGCATGTACGCGACGAGATTGCAATTAACTCTTGGCATCACCATATGTGATTTTTGTAAGCTGGGATTTTTTTAATTAATTTGCAAGGAAACGTAGTACTCGTACATTTGTTTATGGTTCATTATTTTATCAAGAGTTTCTTTTAATCCTCCCAGGCCATAAGTGGCTCCGGTGGTCGGACGCGTCGCTGCCGTCGGGATCGTGACGAAGTTGCCGGTGACGGCCACGCGAACCCCGATGTGTTTGTCTTGCTCCTCTAGATTGCGGCCGGTGGGCACATCGATCCGGCCGCGCGGGGATGCGGCTGACGGCGCCGCAAAACGTGTGTGCCGCCTGGCTCACTAGCTAGCTGTCGCCGCCGTGTTGCCGCGAGTGGCGTCGGCTACGCGTTGCCGATAACGCAGCAGCCGATGGATGGGTACTGGCTCTACTACGTGCATGCATCAACTAAATTAAAATCTTTTGTCAACCACCGCCCACCTGGGTAGTACTTCTTGTCGACATGTAGCCAACTGATCAGATGATGATTTTTTTAGTAAGATAATCAGAATTCTTGGACCGCATGATGATCCTCAGCAGCGGCTCAGCTTTGCTTAGGGCAAGGTAGGCCACCACACCTTGATTTTATACGAAAATGGGTAGATGCACATGTTTGTTTCAAAAAAAAATCCTAGCTCGTATGAAAAAGTTATCCTTATTTTAGCGAAAAGTGTTTGCAATCTATTCCAAACAAAAACCAGAGACTACAAATTATTTATTTATAAGGCAATAGCTCCAATAGTTGGAAACCTCTTTAGTTCACAAGATTATAAAACGTCGGAAACGGGAAAAATTAGGATTCTGATAACATGTAAAATGAAATTTTACAAAAAAAAAAAAGGGAAAACACGAACCTCTATAACTGAATCATTTGGTTGCACCACATGAAACACTTTGGAATTTGTCCAATAGAATAGCGTGCATCATAGTTGCAGGCGGAAGCACCACATTTACACGTTCTCCCTCCATCGCCACGCCTACCGCTGACGTATCTGGGTCGCCCATCCAGATCCCTGACTTGTCCGTCCTCTTCTACATGTTTTGGCTGGTCTGCATTGCCCCACAACCCTCTGTTGTGAACATTTGGTCTCCCATAGCTAGATCCCCTGCCGCTGCCGCCTTCGTCCAACACTAGGGCTACCTGCCGCCGTCACTCATGTTTGGTGGGAACTTGAGAAGGACGGGTCAGGACTAGAATTTTTGGCCTTTTTTCCAGTGTCCGTATATGTTGAGATATGGGTAAATCAGTCCAACAAGATTAATAGTACGGCAGTGGCTAACAAAAGGCACGGTCTTGGCTTATAGGGAAAGAAAAGAAGATAATATATCTAATAGGGAAGAATTTTTTGTCAAGGGCAAATTAGGTAACTTGAAGTACTTTCAAATCAGGAATTGTCTCAAGAAATATTCCGACAAAGTTGGTTTGCGAAATAATATGTCGTGCACTCTGACCATCCGTACAAGATTTAGAAGAAACACTTCTAAGAGATAAGATCCTCCAAACTTCTGATGAAATTTCTTTTAAGTAAAAGAGACCTTGATTCTTTATCTAACGAAGATTTCATATTTATACATTTTCAAAGTATATGCAACCTGAAAATGTGCACTCTAAAGTTAGACACCTTTTTTGTGCACTCCTATTTGGGTAATGTTCATATCGTCGAAATAGAATAAATTCCTCTCATGTTAAAAACAGCAAAGCTTTGATAGGGAATCATTATTATGTCAGAAATAGCAAATCTTGGCACCTCAGCAAAGTTTGACTTAGCCTATGCTATCGGAATCAATCTTCATCGCTTGGCTCGTGTTTTGGTTCCCACATCTCCTAGGCCCCCTCAAACACCCGGAGAGAGATGGAACCAATCTATCAACTTGCTAAGGTGCGAATTTATTTTCTCCTATATTAGACTAGACAATGAAAAGAAAAAAAATCAGAGGAGCCCTCTGACCCTGTTTTAATGTCGGATCTGGGGTCAATGCCATCCCATCATTCATCAGACGGTCGGATCCTACGCCATATCTGCAGATCCACGACTGTCAACACAACAACGTTCTAAGAGCAAGCCATCCCCACCGTTACGCCGTTACGCCAAATCCAAGTCACTCCAATAGTTTAGACTCCACAAGCCTCTTGCCGGCGCCAGCAACACCTACGACGAGCATGAGTAGGGGCTGAAAGAGCATTATTTCTTCTAGCACCATCCGCATCTGCCCCACCATGACATCGTGAGATGTTGAAGACCATTAAACCTAGATTTTTTTTTTCAAACTAAACACACGCACAAATGATAAATGGGGTCGCGTCCCCTCGCGAGGCCAAGATGATGATCCGAGGGGTAGGGGTCTAGGGGAGCGGTGGACTCGCCGACGCTGGCCCACAGAATGATGGTTTTTGGTCCCAGGATGTTCTTCTCATGCTTCTGACTTCGTGGTGTTCTCTAGTGCTAGTGCAACAACGAATCAACTTCTCCTTGCGCATGCAAGGAGTGTGTCCTTGCGCAAAGTTAAAATGAAGGCCGAGTTACATGTAGCATTTTATTTTCTAATTCAAAAACCGCATTTTGAAGTATCAAAAAATATGAAACAAATCTTGTGTAGTTGGCCAGTGAAGAGACAAAAAGTGATAAACATTCTGCAGTCATGAAATGCTCGAAGGGATTCCACAACTGTGAATTCTCCTTGACTCAGTTAGCTAGCATTTATAGCTGGTAGATAGTCAAACGGTCGATCCTCACATCTGCTAAATTTAGTCAAACATGACTATCTGTCTGCCGAAATTTCATTTGTGTGTTATGACTTGATAATATAAACAGTACGTACTGAGTAAGAACCATGAAAACACAGCGGAGGAATTGCGATTTCTTATTGATGAAACAACTTTCCTACTGATTATCCCCTCTTGCTATGTACATTGCTAACTAATCTCCAATCAGCTCACACAGAAACGCTATCTGAAGTCTGAATCCGGAGCGGAAGCACGCTTGATCCTCACCGGGAGGCCACCGCTGACGGAAGCGGCGAGCGCCGGCACAAACTTGGGCGTGCAGCCACTGCGCCCATTGTCTCCGATCACCTCTACGTCGAACGCTCTCACCACGGCCACGCTGACCGCCTTCATCTCGGTAATCGCGAGCTCCTTGCCTAGGCACACGCGGAGTCCTCCCTGGAACACCGGGTACTTGTACAGGTTCGCCGGCGCGAACGAGCCACCGGGGCCGGTGAGCCACCGGTCCGGGCGGAACGCCTCGTAGTCGGTGCCCCAGATGCTCGGCATGCGTCCCATGGCGTACGGGTGGTACATCACGCGCGACTCGCCCTCCACGTAGGTGCCGTCCGGGAGAACGTCGGCGGCGGCGCAGAACTTCGAGTCGAACTGCACCGGCGGGAACAGCCTCATGTTCTCGTACAGCACCGCATGCGTGTACTGAAGGCTCTTGAGGTGCTGGTATCCGCAGGTGGACGACTTGTCACCGCCGGCCTCCGTGCGAATGGCGGCGGCAACCTCCGGGTTCTGGACAGGTGGATGAAGAGCGTGGTGAGCGCGGAGGCCACCGTGTCCCGGCCAGCGAGGAGGAAGCTGACCACGATGTCGCGGAGGTACTTGTCGTCCATGGCATGCACGTCTCCGTCCGAGGCCATGAACCTGGACAGGAGGTCGTGGCTGTCTTCGTAGCCCAGCTTCCGGCGCTGCCGAATCATCGCCGCCGCGAGGTCGTCGACGAGCTTGATCGCTTTCTTGAGCTTCCTCTCGGACCCAATGTTTAGCATCCGCTTCATCTTCCACACCAAAGGTGAAGCCGCGGTGCCCCGCATGGCGGAGAGCCGCGAAGCGGTGTCGAACGCGTTGGCTAGGTCCGACATGGGCATGTCGGCCTCGAGGCAGCCCGGGTCCAGGCCGAAGGAGATCTTGCAGATGGTGTCGAAGGCGAATCGCCGGAACACGTCCTGGAGGTCGACGACCTTGCCGTTGTCGGCGGCGTCGGCCAGGACCGGCATGAGGCGGGTCTCCACCTCCTGGGCGACGATCTTATAGGCGTAAGAGCGCACGGTGACGCTGCCGAGCTCGAGGCTGGCCATCTTGCGCTGGTGGCGCCACGCGTCGCCGTCGACGTTGAAGATGCCGCCGCCGAGGAGGTCGCCGAGGAGCGCGGCGAAGGGCTTGCCCTTGGGGAAGTTGTCGAAGTTGGTCTTGAGCATGTACTCGACGTTGTCGGGGTTAGCGGTGACGGTGCAGCCGAGGACGTGGATGTGGACGGTGCCCGTCGGCGACTCGCGCAGCAGGTGCGCGTACCAGTCGCCGAGGTTGGTGAACTCCCTCGCCCACGACCCCGTGAGGTACGCCCGGCACACGTGGCAGCTGCACCACGGCCATCGGCGCACGAGCAGGAGCACCGCGGCGAGCGCCACCAAGAAGATGGACAGGCCGAAGAACAGCAGCCCTGCGCACCGCGCGCCCCATGACAACTCCATGGCATCCATTGCTCTTCGATTACTGGCTGACGATAATGAGCGGGACGGAAATATGGAGCTGGTTCGAGATCGAGGGAGGAGAGATGAGGAAAAATGTGAGCTTGGTGTGGGAGAGTGAGTCAAAGGGGGGCTGTCTATATATAACGTGGGGACGGGCAAAGAAGCACATGGACCACGTGCGCTAATGCTTAAAACAACGTTGTCGCTGCTAGCAGCTGCCTGTGAACTTTTGCGTGTACACAGCTCATGCCTGGTCATTTATTTAGCACTCTGAATGACAGCTGGGTCTACACCGGAGCTTGTATGACAATTGGGCCCGTGTCTACATGAAGAAGAGACGATATTTTTCCATTCTTCCTCATGTTCCTATCCTTTTGCGGCCCCGCAACGTTCTGCAACTGTTTATATTGCCTCCCCTTCCCTTTGGATTTTAGATCTTGATCAGTTGAGCATTTTTTTTTTGCGAGGAAACCAGACGATATTACAGGAAGGACATTACAGAAAGAACCCAACAAAGATAAAAATTACACTCTAGTCCTTCTGCAACTTAGAGACGCCGGCATGGAGCAGAACGTGCCGGTGGCGCGCCGCCGCCGCGTCTTCCTTCAAGCCTTGGATCAGAAGACGTCCCCTGGCAGACGGGAAGTCGCCGGACCTCGAACTCCGTGGAGCCTCCACCCAACTCCAGCTGCATCTTCGTCTTCCTAGAACATCGCTGGCTTCAGATTCGTCAACCCCGATCCTCCGCCACGCGGAATCCGGGAGGGGGATGGCGCTCCCAGCAGATCCAGAGACCCGAGGGAGCGAAGGGGGAAAGCACATCACCGCGGAACTCCACCGAGCTCCGCCGTCGGAGGAAGCACGTACCTGCACCAAAAACAAGGCCGACGACCCAACCTCCTCCAAGGCGCCGCCGGCCGAAGAGTTCACAAACCCTACACTATCTACACCCGTGAAGCGGGGATCCCCCGCCCTCCCGCCGCCGGAGCGGCCGACGGAGGACGAGGGATCAGACGGATCGACGGTGAGGTGGTGGATCTGCGGGCGGGGCGAAAAAATCACCTCTCTCTACTGTAGCGGAAGAGAGGAGACGTCCAGGCTCGTCAGTGTGTATCAGTTGAGCATTTAACATACTCCTACTCATTCTTAGAATTTCTATTTTGGAGAAATGTATAAACACGTGCCGCACGCGCACGCATCCCGTGTGACGGGTCTCTTGCGACTCGTGCAACATCATGGGGCGTCCACGTAAGCAAAACACTTTGGCCAGAATAAAGGGGCCACTTGTAAGCGGCCGATGCAGGGACAATTTTCAAATTTTAGGATTCATGTCCGGTGTGGGGAATTAAACTAGAATTATATTTGCCCGAAACTATTATCTCCTCTTCTCTCATCTCTCACCTCCGCTTGCGCATGACTCGAATTGCGGATTTCTCATTGCGCCACCAACAAGCTGGCGGTTCCTCGCCGACCATCGAGGTTTCTAGATACTGCTGGCGAAGGGTGGTCATGGTGTGTGCTCGTATTTTGTGCATCTGAGGTTTGGTGTGGTGGTGCTTGTGACGGGTGGCCTGGGGAGATGGACGAGTGTTGGTGTAGCTGATGGCGGTTCTAAGGCAGTGGTGGTGGTCGTTCGGATGATGCAGTGGATTTCTTGGGTTGTATGTGTGGTTGGTACATGGGGAGTTATAGTTTCGGTACTTTTTTTGTTTGTTTGTTTTGTGTATTGTCATTTGAGCCACTGGTTAGTTCGTTTGTATGAGATTTTATGCACAACATTCAACTAAGTGTGCCATGGTATGGTCTGCTTATCCTTTTCTTGTGCATGAGCGCAACACGACTCATGCCTAAGTTGGTATCATCATCATACAAAAATAAAGGAATTTTATAACTCGCGAACGTGGGGAGTATGTGGCACAATGCTGCGTGTTGGATGGATTTTATGGACGCCTTTTGTCAATTTTGTTTTCTCTTGCAACGTGGAAAATTGCCACTGGTCCACGCCATAGAACAACGCTATTAGTCCAAAAAAATTGGTATACGAACCATCTTTGTTTCGAAACCTCAAATTCGAAGGCACGTCACCTAGATACGAACCGTGACACTTTAATTGAGAGCCTAAACGGGGCGAGGGGCTAACGACTATTGGTGCCTAAACCGAGTGAGGGGCTAGTGATTATTGGTTATTGATCACATGGCGGTCTATCGATTGCATGAGTATGACCGGTTGGCATGGGGCGGAAGTGATACATCTCAAACATATATATAATTTCTGATGTTCCATGTTGATATTATGCAATTGCTACATGTTTTATATACACTTCATATCATTTTTATGCATTTTCTGGGACTAACCAATTAACAAGATGCCAGAGTGCTAGTTCCTGTTTTCTGCTGTTTTTGTATTTCAAAAAAGTTGTTCTGAAAATATTCTCGGAATTGCACGAAACAAAAGCGAAAGTCCCTATTTTTCCATCACGAAGACCATGTCCAAAGGGGAGAAGCAGGAGGCCGTGGGCCGGCCTCGCCAGGGCACGGCGTGGCCCCCTTGCTGCCGCGCCGTGGGGGTGGCGAGGGGCCCATGAGCCACTCTAGCCGCCGCCCTTTCGCCTATATATTCATCTATTCGGGAAAATCCTAGACACCCGAGCCATTATCCACGAAAAGTTCCAGAGACGCCGTCGTCGTCAACCCTAGCTCGGGGGGTTCAGAAGCTCTTTCCGGCACCCTGCCGGAGAGGGGAATCATCACCGGAGGGCTCTACATCATCATGCGTGCCTCCGGAGTGATGTGTGAGTAGTTCTTCCTTGTAGTATGGGTCCATGGCAGTAGCTAGTTGGTAGTCTCTCCACTTTGTGCTATCATGTTTAGATCTTGTGAGCTGTATATCATGATCAAGATCATATTATTGTAATGCTACATGTTGTGTTTGCTGGGATCCGATGAATATTGAATACTATGTCAAGTTGATTATCAATCTATGTTATAGGTTATTTATGATCTTGCATGCTCTCCGTTGCTAGTAGATGCTTTAGCCAAGTAGATGCTTGTGACTCCAAGAGGGAGTATTTATGCTAGATAGTGGCTTCAGTCTCCATTGTTGCCACTAGGGGGAACCTAATGATGCTTTGTTTAAGGATGAATGTGTTGTTTACATTATGCACTTTGCTTATTGCAATAATCTGTTGCTTGCAACTTAATACCAACGGGGAACTCGGATGACTGATGCATGTAAAATGCATACATGAACTTTGCATTATATTACTTATATTCCAATCATATTTGCATTATATTACTTATATTCCAATCATATTTGCATCAATGTTTTATCATGATTTTGGAAATATTCTATTGATTTCCTATTTTTATGGAATTAACCCTGCGTAGGCAGAAAACCCTATTTTCTATATTTTGGTGTTTCAGGGACCCAAACGACGTCCAAATGACCCAATATTTTACGAGCATCATTTTTTGGAAGGAAGAAGACTTGGGAGCGAAGGAAGCGAACAAACGGAGTCCCGTGGGCCAAAAGAGATTCCCTGGCCGCGTGGGACCCACCATCTCGGGCCTCGGAGCTCCGTTGTCGTTGATCTTTCCTCCACCGACTCCGTCTTGACCTAAAACCGACTATAAAAATAGTCCACGACGCCCTTCGGAGAGGAGCGCCGCCGAAACACAGAAACACCGAAACAGAGACCTGGAGCTGCAGATTGGAGGGGGAAAACTCCGCCGGGGCGCTGCCGGCGTGGTCTCCATCTTCTCCAACGACTTCTCCACCATCTCCATGATGAAGAGGGAGTAGTCCACCCCTGGACTATGGGTTTGTGGAAGTAACTTATGTATCTCTCCTCTCTTCGGGCTTCACTAATTAGTACCGTATGAGCTGGTGAACATGATTACGGTCATCTATGTAATACCTATGTGGTGGATCTTTTTACGAGTTAATATATGTTTGAGATTGCAATAGTTTTGTTTCAGTTATGAAAGTAGATGCATATTATGTACCGTTCTTGTGTACTTGTTTTGATCAAGCATGTTTATGAGGGCGTGTGAGGGGTGATGTGTGCATTAGTTGGAGTAACGGGGGGTGGCTAGTGCGGTAAGCTGACCACTGTAATATCGCGATCCACTTGGGTGTTTTACCTTACTTTGTTGCCTCACTAGGGATAAAGAAAAATACCATGCTACAGGGGTTGTGGGTGACCATGCCACTTCCCGTGACTAGATCTAGCATGTTCTTATTTTAACTTCATGTCAAAAGACTTAATGCTATGCTCTGATTTATCTTAATTACTGAGGTGTTATGATTTAGTTCGCATCTTGGTGGAGTATAAGAGACTAATAAACAAAAGGTCTCTATGTTAGGACGTGATGCCCATATAACTAGTAACTTGTCATAAAACTTGTATGTTGCAATCTCATATGTCAACTCTAGTGTTCCATTGTCTACCACTTTATTAAAGAGAGAGTGCATTTGTGAAACCATGAATCCCGGTCCATTTTTATCATAAGAAACACCTTTCCAACCACTTTTACATTTTCTGCCATTTAAAAATCCGAAAATACAAAATCACTTTTACTTCTTGCATTCATTATATAAAACCCAAAAAATATCATTATCATTGTTTCCACCATCCTTGCATATTTATTTACCACCACTGCATATTTATTTCTTGTTTGCATTGCATATTATTTTCATATTATTCTCACACCTTGTGCTTGACAACCACTAGGTGAGATTGAGGACCAAAACATTTACATTGTTTTGTAGGTAACCAAGAGAAGGATAGGAAGATAAATCTTAAACTATTGATTCCCCGAGAGTTCGATATTAAACCCTCGAGTCACCCCTCGTGGGGAAAACCGTATTCCATATACTACACACTCTGCACTTGGAGTCTCAACCTAACCCATTTACTTTTCTTGCAGGTAACTACGTGAAGGGCCATCAATGACGACCTGGAGGTGGATTATTAGTCATAGATGCAGTTGGATAACGGTCTATGTATCTTGTTGTAATGCCCGCATGAATATCATAGTGATCATCATGACATATTATTGCGTTGGTTTGCACTTATTATTCTGTCAATTGCCCAGCTGTAATTTGTTTACCCAGCATGTTAGTTGTCTTTTATGGAGAGATACCACTAGTGAACTGTGGACCCCGGTCCATTCTTTTACATCAATACAACCTACTGCAATCATTGTTCCTTTACATTCTCTGCAATCATTCATCATCATTTTCCACACTATACGGTTAGCCCTTTGTTTTCAACAAGACCGGTGAGATTGACAACCTCACTGTATCGTTGGGGCAAAGTATTTTGATTGTGTTGTGTGCAGATTCCAAGTCAACAGTCAGACCTCCCTGCATCAGCTTGTTCTCTGGCACGTTGACAACCTTCAGAAGTGCTTCTACTCCTACTGGTTCGATAAACTCGGTTTCATACTGAGGGAAGACTTGCTGCTACATTACATCATACCTTCCTCTTGGGATTCCCAACGAACGTGTGCTTTACGCGTATCAAGCCTGTTTTCTGGCGCCGTTGCCGGGGAGATAGAAGATCTGCAAGGGGAGTCTCTCGCTTCCGTTTCTCTATATTTTGTTATTGTCTTGCTTAGTTTATTTTTATCTTGCTTTGTTTGCTCTCTTTATAAAAAACACAAAAAAATTAGTTTCTTATTTCGGTTTGTTATTTTGTTCTGTTTTAATCTTGCTAAATGAGTACTCCTGAGAACACTAAGTTGTGTGATTTCTCTACCACGAACAATAATGATTTTATCTGTACACCTATTGCTCCACCTGCTTCTAAAGCAGACTTTTATGAAATTAAGCCTGCACTTTTAAATCTTGTCATGAAAGAGCAATTCTCTGGTGTTAGTATTGATGATGCTGCTGCTCACCTTAATAATTTTGTTGAACTTTGTGAGATGCAAAAGTATAAGGAGGTATATGGTGATATTATTAAGTTGAAACTTTTTCCTTTCTCCTTGAGAGGAAGAGCTAAAGATTGGTTGCTATCTTTGCCTAGAAATAGTATTGATTCATAGACTAAATGCAAATATGCTTTCATTAGTAAATATTATCCTCCTGCTAAGATTATATCTTTGAGAACTAGCATTATGAATTTTAAGCAATTTGATAATGAGCATGTTGCTCAAACATGGGAAAGAATGAAAACAATGGTTAAGAATTGTCCCACCCATGGACTAACTGCTTAGATGAACATCTAAACCTTTTATGCAGGACTGAATTTTTCTTCAAGAAACCTTCTGGAATCGGCCTCTGGAGGTACCTTCATGTCCATCACTTTGGGTGCTGCAACAAAGCTTCTTGATGATATGATGATTAATTATTCTGAGTGGCACACCGAGAGGACTCCCCAAGGTAAGAAGGTAAATTCTGTTGAAGAAACCTCTTCCTTGAGTGACAACATTGATACTATTATGTCTATGCTTGCAAATGGGCAATCTCATGTTGATTCAAATAATGTTCCTTTAGCCTCTTTGGTTGCTCAAGAAGAGCTTGTTGATACGAACTTCATTAAAAATAATAACTTCAACAACAATGCTTATAGGAATAATTTTGGTAATAACAATTATAAGACCTATGCTTCCAATAGTGGCAATGGTTATGTTAATTCTTATGGTAATTCCTACATCAACAATAAGAGTGTACCCTCTGATCTTGAAGTCATGCTTAAAGATTTATTAGTAGACAAACTGCTTTCAATAAGTCAGTTGAGGAAAATTTTGGGAAATTGATGTTCTTGCCTTTAAAGTGGATAATCTTGCTCTTGATGTTGATTTGTTAAAAATTAAATTTTGCCTCATGATGTTAAAGAGAGCAAGACTCTGAATGCTATTCAAGATAAAATTGATAATAATGTGAGGATGTTAGCTGAGTTGCGTGCTAGGTGGGAAAAAGAGGATGAAATTGCTGAAAAGAGTAATATTGCTAAAGTCTACACTATTTCTACCATTGAAAATGCCTCAACTTCACATGTTAACAAACCTCCTACTATCAATGGTAAAGTAATTGGTGTTAGCAATGTATCTACTTCTATTGCTAAACGTTTTAAATTGCATGGTAACACTCAAAGTGTTCTTGATAAAAGTGCTGAATTTTTTTGCAATATGGAAGACAATGGTCCCATTACCTTTGATGCTAATGATTTTGATTTTGATAAATACAATATTACTGAAGTAATTATGTTCTTGCAAAAGCTAGCTAGGAGTCCTAATGTTAGTGCTATAAACATAGCTTTTACTCAACATATTACTAATCCTCTCATGAAAGCTAGGGAGGAGAAATTAAAACTCGAAGCTTCTATCCCTGATAAGTTAGAAGATGGTTGGGAGCCCATCATTAAAATGAAAGTGAATGATTTTGATTGTAACGCTTTATGTGATCTTGGTGCTAGTATTTCGGTTATGCCTAAGAAACTTTATGATATGCTTGATTTAGCACCTTTGGAACACTGTTATTTGGATGTTCACCTTGCTGATAATACTATAAAGAAACCTTTGGTGAGAGTTGATAATGTTTTGATTATGGTTAACAATAACCTTGTCCCCGTTGATTTTGTTGTTTTGGATATTGAATGTGATGCTCTTGTCCTATTGTTTTGGGAAGACCTTTTCTTAGAACTGTTGGTGCCATTATTGATATGAGAGAGGGAATATTAAATATCAATTCCCACTCAAGAAAGGTATGGAACACTTCCCTAGAAAGAAGATGAAGCTAACTTTTGATTCTATTGTTAGAACAAATTATTCTGTTGATGCTTCTTCTCTTGGAAACACTTGATTTTCACTTTCTACGCCTAACTGAAAGGCGTTAAAGAAAAACGCTTATGGGAGACAACCCATTGTTTTATTTATGCAAATTTTCTTTTCTTTTTGAGTCAAGGCTTTGTTTACTTCTGTAGCAATGCCTTTGTATCTTTATGTTATTGCATTGTTGTGCCAAGTGAAGTCTCTAATATGCTAGATTTGGATTTCTGCGCAGGAACAGATTTCTGCTGTTCACCGTTTATTCTCTGTAAAATCACAGAAAAATTGAAAAAATCTGAAAACATTTGTGTGTGATCCTGAGATATGTATGCATCTTTCGTTAGTTCAAGGTTTTCTGATCTGAGCACTGTAAATGCCTCGAAAAAGTTCGTCTTTAGGGACTCTTCTGTTTTGGACAGATTTTGTCTTTTATTTTGCATTCTCTCTTTTACTAGTGTTAAGTGGAATTATTTTTTGGTGGAAGAGCTTCACATAACATCAGTGGCTGTAGTTAAAGTTTAAACTAAAAGTCAAATTTTATTTAGATAGAACATGTGAGTTTTTGATGATGCACTAACCCTCTAATGAGAATTACTTTGAGTTTGGTGTGGCGGAAGTTTTCAAGGGTCAAGAGAGAAGGATGATATAATGTGATCAAGAAGAGTGAAGAGCCTAAGCTTGGGGATACCCCCGTGGGTCACCCAAGCATATTTCAAGAAGACTCAAGCGTCTAAGCTTGGGGAAGCCTTGGGCATCCCCTTCTTCATCATCAACTTATCATGTCATCTCTAGTGAAACTATATTTTAATTCTTTCACATCATATGTGCTTTACTTGGAGCGTCTATGTGCTTTTATTTTTGCTTTGTTATTTTCTGAATAAACTTGATTGGATCCTTGCACTCTTGTTTGGGAGAGAGACACGCTCCGCTTTTTCATGTGAATACTCGTATTTTTCACTTATACTTGTTGAGTAGTCTTGTCTAGCTACTGCCATGCTTTTTAGCTCCTGTTTTTCATGCATCTCTTGTCAGAGTTGTTCGTTCTTTAGAATTAGAACTCTCTTGCTTTCATTATGATTATCTTAAAGAGAGCTTTTTGTTGAAATAAGTTGATTGATGTTTGGCTGGAAAGAAAATGCTACATGTGGTAGATGGTATAGTGGAAAAGCCTTGCATATCTTTATAGATCACTATGTTGAATATTTGATACTTATCAATTGTTTTGAGTTATCAAGTAGATCATGCTTAAGCTTTGTATCTTGCAAGTTAAAACCAATTAGTAAAGAACTACCGGAAAGCTTGTTGAAACATGATTTGCATACTTGGTATCTCTAAGGTCTAGATATTTTCTAGTAAAAGGGTTTGGTTAACAAGGAAGACGGTGTGAAGTCGTATAATGCTTACAATATGTTTTCATGTGAGCCTTGGTGTATTAGTTTGATATCCTGTGTTTGCTTCAACCAACCTTGCTAGCCTAAACTCTGTACTGAGAGGGAATGCTTCTCGTGCATCCAAAACCTTGAGCCAAAATCCATGCCATTTGTGTCCACCATACCTACTTTTTGTGGTATTTCCCTGCCACTCCAAGTAAATATTTCATGTTCTACCTTTAAACTATTGAAAACAGAAAGTGCATGGTTGCCCCCATGCATGGTTTTGGTAATTAATAACAATCCTTATGGACTAATGTTTACATTGAGATATTCTTAGATCTTGTCCATGGAAAAATATAGGAGTTCATGTGTTGGACTCTTAAAGATGACATGATGACCAATGCTCTTTTCAAGGGTTTATATGAAGAATGGTCATGTGTAGAGTTGAGCTCATTGCAAGTATGGCTTGGAAAAGAAAATTGAGTGAACAATCATGTTTACCTCCAAGCCATCATACATATCAAGAGAAGAAGATGAAGTGCAAGTTCAATATGATGCATCTCGGAAGATATCATTTGATTGAAGCTTGCAAAGGAGACATGAAGACGAAGGTTAGCGAGGCCCTCCCATAATGGAGTATGGGGGAGCATTTGGAGAAGTCTTCATCAAGCATGTGCTAGCAAGCACAATCAAGCAAGGTGTTCCAACTTGAGAGAGTCAAGATCGTCATCATCGAGCTCAAGTGGAATGCGCAAGGCAAAAGTATGATCTTGATAGGTTTTCTATTTTACCGGTCTCATGTTGTTAGTGGGAGACCGGGTTTTAGGATAGACGGCGTACTATCAAGAGGGGCTCTCAAGTGAGTAACTTGATCGCATCTTTGTGGAGAGCTCAAACCTTTGCATACTTGGCATTTCATCTTTCTTGGTTCTTATGTGGCTTTTCTCCTTGTTGGGTTTTGGTGCTTGTCGTGATCTTCATGACAAGCCCAAGTTCTTCGAAAACGGATTTTTTATGGAAAACTTGTTGTGTTTTCGTGTTGGAAATATTATCGGTTTATTCTTCAGGAAAGTTCCACACCTTCCAATGTGTGCCAACTTAACTCTATTTATGGCTCTTGTCGTTATCCTTCCAACAAAGTTGGTTTCATCTCATTTGGAGTTTTCTCGCAAAAGTTATTGAGTTTGCAGTTTTGGTGTTTCTGCAGTTTCTCTGTAGGGGCGGAAGTTCCGGTTGGGCCGGAAGTTCCGGCCGCCAGCTTTTTCCACCGATTTGCTCTCTGTCCTCGACCGGAATTTCTACCGGAAGAAGTGCCGGAAGTTCCGGCCCAAGTGTTTCTGCGCGAAGAGGTGTGTAACGGGCAGATTTCCTGGAGGGGTATAAATACCCCTCCACCTACCTCCAGCCAAGCAGCTCGTTTTTCCCCTCTCTCTCTCCATTGTTGAGCTTGGAAAAGCTTGCCCCCTCTCAATTCCTCCCATGATTCTTGCATATCTTTGAGGGATTTGAGAGAGGAGATCTAGATCTACATTTCTACCAATCAATCTCTCCTCTAAGTGAGGGGAACCCTTTGGATCTAGATCTTGGAGTTCCATTTGTTGAGTTCTTCTTTGTTCTTCCTCTCTTCCCCCCATAAGCATTAGTTGCTTTTGGTGGGATTTGGGAGTGAAGGATTTGAGCACTTGTGCTCTTGCCTTTTGCATTTGGTGCATCGGTGTGCTCTCCACGAGGTTTCGTGGAAGTTGAAAGCTTGTGAACTTGTTACTCTTGGGTCTTTGGACCCTAGACGCCCACGTGGTGGTTGAGACCCTTGGTGGTCACTTGTAGCCGTTCGGGAGCACCCAATCCCGTTGTGGGTTGTGCCCCGGATTGTTGTTGAAAGCCATTCGGGAGCCCCCAATCCCATTGTGGGTTGTGCCCCGGATTGTTGTTGAAAGGCTCTGGATTCCGCCTCGAAGGATTCCGATAGTGGATGGTGAACCAAGCCTTTGTGGTGCGTTTCATCGGAGAAGAAGGTGAAACCTTTGTGGTTGTTGAACCGTTGTGTCGGTTCACACCTCTCCAACGAGACGTACTCCCCTTAACAAGGAGGAACTCGGGAATACATCCTTGTCTCCGCGTGCCTCAGTTATTTCTATACCCGAGCCTTTTACTTATGCAATTTACATTGTGATAGCCTTCGTGCTTGAAGTTTTCTTTAGCTATCACCTTGTTGCTTGTCTTGCTTAGCATAAGTTGTTGGTGCACATAGGTGTGCCTAGTTTATTTAAGTTGTCGGCTTGTTAATTTAAACACCTAATTTTATTCCGAAATTAGCAAGCCTAAACCAGAAAAGTTTTAATCGCCTATTCACCCCCCTCTAGGCGACATCATTGTCCTTTCAAAAACTTATTACTCTTTATTTTGTGTCACTGTTTACTAGCTCATGAGGAAGTTATGTGGTGTTTTTCCTACCAACCTTGTCATTTACTTTTGACAGACTTTCACCACTGGACTAGTGGCATATACATCCGCTTATCCAATAATTTTGCAAAAAGAGTTGGCAAATGGGGTGCCCAGTCCCAATTAATTACAACTTTAACCGCTTAATTCTCTTCACATTTTTGCCCTGATCTAATCAGTCAAGCAATGAAAAGGCACTCCTCCATGGTATGTGATTGTTGGTAGGCACCCGAGGATTCGGTTAGCCATGGTTTGTGTAAGCAAATGTTGGGAGGAGTGCCATACTATCATGTCTCAAACGTATCTATAATTTCTAATGTTCCATATTGATATTATGCCAATTGCTACATGTTTTATATACACTTCATATCATTTTTATGCATTTTCTGGGACTAACCTATTAACAAGATGCCACAGTGCTAGTTCCTGTTTTCTGCTGTTTTTGTATTTCAGAAAAGTTGTTCTGGAAATATTCTCAGAATTGCACGAAACAAAAGCTGAAGTCCCTATTTTTCCATCACGAAGACCGTGTCCAAAGGGGAGAAGCAGGAGGGCCGTGGACCGGCCTCCCCAGGGCACGGCGCGGCCCCCCTTGCTGCCGCGCCGTGGGGTGGCGAGGGGCCCACGAGCCACTCCAGCCGCCGCCCTTTCGCCTATATATTCATCTATTCGGGAAAACCCTAGACACCCGAGCCATTATCCACGAAAAGTTCCAGAGACGCCATCGTCGTCAACCCTAGCTCGGGGGGTTCAGAAGCTCTTTCCGGCACCCTGCCGGAGAGGGGAATCATCACCGGAGGGCTCTACATCATCATGCGTGCCTCCGGAGTGATGCATGAGTAGTTCTTCCTTGGAGTACGGGTCCATGGCAGTAGCTAGTTGGTAGTCTCTCCACTTTGTGCTATCATGTTTAGATCTTGTGAGCTGCATATCATGATAAAGATCATATTATTGTAATGCTACATGTTGTGTTTGCTGGGATCCGATGAATATTGAATACTATGTCAAGTTGATTATCAATCTATGTTATATGTTATTTATGATCTTGCATGCTCTCCATTGCTAGTACATGCTTTGGCCAAGTATTTGCTTGTGACTCCAAGAGGGAGTGATTATGCTAGAAAGTGGGTTCAGTCTCCATTGAATCTTGGGGAGTGACAGCAACCTCTAAGGCTGTGGATGTACTGTTGATGCATGTAAAATGCATACATGAACTTTGCACTATATTAATTATATTCCAATCATATTTGCATCATATAAGGGTTATATCACTGTTATATAATGATTTTTGGGAATATTTTATTTATTTCCTATTTTTATGGAATTAACCCTGCGCAGGCAGAAAACCCTATTTCTTTCCTTTTATGTTTAAGGGACCCAAACGTCGTCCAAATCACCTGCAAATTTACGAGCGTCAATATTTGGAAGGAACAAGACTTAGGGGCGAAGGAAGAGAACAAACGGAGCCCCGAGGCACAAAGAGGTGGGCCCACGCGGCCTTTGTACCTAGCCGCGTGGGACCCCCATCTGGGGCCTCGACGCTCCGTTGTCGTCGATCTTTTCTCCACCGACTAGGTTTTGACCTAAAAATGACTATAAAAATAGGCCCCCGACGTTCTCTGGAGGGAGCGCCGTCATAACACAGAAACACGAAAACAGAGATCTGGAGCTGCAGATTGGAGGGGGAAACTCCGGCGGGCCGCTGCCGGCGTGGTCTCCATCTTCTCCATCGACTTCTCCACCATCTCCATGATGAAGAGGGAGTAGTCCACCTCTGGACTATGGGTTTGTGGAAGTAACTTATGTATCTCTCCTCTCTTTGAGCTTCACTAATTAGTACCATATGAGCTGCTGAACATGATTACGGTCATCTATGTAATAACTATGTGGTGGATCTTTTTATGAGTTAATATATGTTTGAGATTGCAAATGTTTGTTTCAGTTATGAACTAGCTGGGTCGCCCGCGCAATTGCGCGGCTAGCACAGACATAGTTTGAATCTTCATATGTAATATGACTTTTGTTCTAATTGATTCCATTTTGTGAGCAGTATGAGAGAAATAGGAAGCCAAAATACATCTAGGAATTGCGAGAATCAATTTGTGAGCTTTCCTATACTTCCACGTTGACAGCACAACAATTTTATTATTGACTATATAGCAAGTAGTTTTAATCACTTAGACAGTAAGGCAGTGCAGCTATCCTTATATATCCATTGAAATTTTCTAAATCATTTCTTTGGCTTACTTTATAACATGTTCTTTGTTAGCATGCACATCTTTTCTAATTAGATGACTAATTAATGCTGATTATTATTTTTCGTTTCCAATCAGTAAATGTTGCATCCCTAAAACTGTGGGAATATTACCTTTATTATTAGACTGTACCTGCTAAAAATCTTTGCTGATGCAACCGCACCAACAAAACCAGAAAATTTTAAAATTCTATCTTTCCTGTTTAATCGGAGGAGCAATAAATAATTGGTGGAACATAAACTACAAAAGGTTGAACCGTTCTGCCGTCCACAAAGATTTATACTGTGAGGAGAACCAAACTTGATATGTGCACTGATTTGGCAGCAAACATATATGATATAATGAATCCCTTGGAACAATTGAGTAACCTCTAAGAATTACGGGAAAAAAGGTTGCTATGGTCTCACTTTAAAAAATCTGCTGAGTTCCCGTCTAATGAAATTTGCACTTTACAATGATGTGATTCCATAATCAAAGGTTTGTCGGCATACAACACAGGGTAATTACCACTGTACAACAGTCTTCAGTGAACTTCAGACAAAATACAAATGCCATGAATATACATTATCGGGAAACAATTAGTTGGTGACAAAATGGTACCTCGAATCCAGATGGCTCTCGACATCCCAAAGGAAGGATCCGAAAGTAACAACCTCTAAGATCAGCCTTCGCAACCCTGAGAAGCTTATCCTGACATACTCATCCTTGGACGAATCGACAATTCCTTCTGGAGTAATGACAATCTCCGGTTCCCCAAATAAAGTGCTTCCCTATGATGCCAAATACCACCTTCGACCGAATTGTCGAATAAGTTTGTAACGTGTCTGGATCAAGCGACATGACATACGATTTGAGACGGCAAGCCTTGACAGATTAGCCAAGCCCTTCTGTGCTAAGATTAGAGGAAGTCCAGGACTCCGCCTCTAGATGAGAACTGTAAGTCTGAGCTGAGAGCCGCGAGTCAGCCGTATTAACTTGATTGAGCGCATCGTCGTTTGATCCCCAGGGGAGGCTCTTCGTTGACTTCTCTAGCTGAAACCTCTGATCAACTCTCTTGAGGAAATAACCATACATCATGCAAGGTTACATGGCGGCGACAGTGGCATCAGCTTGCCGCTGCCCCAGTATGGGGTTTAAGTTGGTCTCGATCATTTCATATGCCTCATGTGAGTGCAAACGCTCAAGCTTCCTTTCCACATGTTCTGCCCACTGATCAACTCTACCATAAGCATCAATAGAGTGAGAGAGCTAGGACAAAAGAGACGCCAGCTTCAACAAACTTCTGAACAACCAGCGCGTACAGTATCTCCTCGGTAGTCCTCCGTTCCTCCTCCTTAACCTCCACAATTCGCCTATTAATCAAGATACAAAAATCAGCCAAGATTTCTAACTTACAGGGGATTAATAGAACTGGTTAAAAACACAAATTCCACCGAGCACCGAATACAATTAGGCTTGTATATCCTCCGACTCAAGCCATGAATGCCCTATCCCTTTTTATGGAGCTCACAAATAATTCTAATAGGAACGTGACTGCTCTATCCCAGTAAAACAGGCTAGAAATAACAGTTTTTCTTCTCGATAGGAAACAAAATCAGCACATCTAAAATCAAATGCTAAATATTTCACATATCTCTATCTGCTATGTAAACTCGTGCAATGTTAAACATGTCGGCAAGTGCCCATTAGTAAGATGTTTATCTCTGCTTGATGATACTTCTACAATTGGCATCATGTCCTCCCACTGAGCGGGATAAATCAGAATAATTTGCCATACAATTAGTTGTTTTTTGTCCAAGCACTAATCTTCTCACAACATATTTGAGGATAAATCACGGTCCAGAATATATATTTGAGGAAGTAAAAATACCCGTTTTCTTCTCTTTCACGTATGTATCCAATCCATTGACTATACTCACTAAAATTCCCATTTATCTGATTTATGCTATGTCATTCTCTTGGAGCTGATGCTTGTTGAAGCTGCCGGCGAGGCTGCATCTTGCCGGCCGGCCGTCAGCTTCAGTGCTGACTGCACTGTGTGTGCCCCGTTGGGGAGCAGTACGTGGTTGACCACGTATCCTAACGATAAATAATTATGGCAGCGACGCTGGCCTTTCTTGCAGCTACTTCCAGCAAGCTCGATCATTGCCCTATGTGCATCTGCAGTTATGCATGTGTGCATAATATATAATCGCTGCTCCATAGCTTGTCATATCGCCGCCGGCGTCAAGCGATCAAGCTCCTTTGCAATACACGAACGTATGTCTATCCGGGACAGGTCATGAACTCCCAGCAACATAGATCGATCGATGTGATCTTCCGCATAGCCGGCACACCAGCCAGCAGATGATGCGAGATCGTGTCATCCTTTCCTACAGCTAGCTTCATCAGAGGGAGATCGACGTTGTCGCTTCGAGCTCATCGTCCAGCAAGCTCGATCATTGCCCACCGCCGGCTTCAAGCGATCAACCTCCTTTGCAATACACGAACGCATCTCTATCCGGACAGGTCATGAACTCCCTGCAACATAGATCGATCGATCTAATCTTCAGCATGGCCGGCACATCAGCTAGCAGATGACACCGAGATGGCACATCAGCTAGCTTCATCGGAGGGAGATTGACGTTGTCGAGCTCATCGATCGGAGGCTTTATGCTGGCTGGGATGCTAGGCGACGTCTTCAGATCCACACAACATCCCATCGCGATACTGACGCGTCGAAATCGCTAGCGTGTTGATCCTAGCGAAGCGACACGTACCAATGACGACATATATATATGGGCAGAAGGGAACGTGTACTCTCGTATTTTAGGTAGGGATAAGAGTCCATATATATCTCAAACAAATTCCACAGAATCCTAAAAGGGATGCATCCTGGCCGCTTAGCTTCCGTATAGCTTTTGGTTGTTTCACGTAGGTGTTGTGGCCGGACATGCCTTGCCGCAGATTTTAAATCTTAACCGTCTATGCATTGTAGTTTTACCGTGACAAATCTGAGCCATCCAATGTTTGTTGTCTTAATAATATAATAGATATAGATGCATATTATGTACTCCGTTCTTGTCTACTTGTTTTGATTAAGCATGTTTATGAGAGCGTGTGTGGGGTGATGTGTGCATTAGTTGGAGCAACGGGGGTGGTGAGTGCGGTAAGTTGACCATTGTAATATCGCGATCCACTTGAGAGTTTTACCTTACTTTGTTGCCTTACTAGGGATAAACAAAAATACCATGCTACAAGGGTTGTGGGTGACCATGCCACTTCTCCGTGACTAGATCTAGCATGTTCTTATTTTAACTTCATGTCATGATACTTAAAGCTATACTCTGAGTCATCTTAATTACTGAGGTGTTATGATTTAGTTCGCATCTTGGTGGAGTATAAGTGAGACTAATAAACAAAAGGTCTCTATGTTAGGACGTGGTCCCATATAATTAGTAACTTGTCATTAAACTTTGTGTTGCAATATCATATGTCAACTCTAGTGTTCCATTGTCTACCACTTTATTAAAAAGAGAGTGCATTTGTGAAACCATGAACCCCGGTCCATTTTTAATCATAAGAAACACCTTTCCAACAACTTTTACCACTTCTACATTTTCTGCCATTATTAAATCCGAAAATACAAAAACACTTTTACATCTTGCATACATCATTAAAAACACAAAAATATCATTTATCATTGTTATCATCATCCTTGCATATTTATTTATCATCATTGCATATTTATTTCTTGTTTTCATCACATACTATCTTGATATCATTGTTACACCTTGTGCTTGACAACCACAGGTGAGGTTGAGGACCAAAACATTTAACTTTGTTTTGTAGGTAACCAAAAGAAGGATAGGAATATAAATATTTCACTACTGATTCCCCGAGAGTTCAATATTAAACCCTCGAGTCACCCTCATGGGGAAAACACGTCTTCCACTTACTACACACTCTGCACTTGGAGTCTCAACCTAACCCCGTTTACTTTATCTTACAGGTAGCTACTGAAGGCTATCACATCTACGGGTATCAACTGTTGCCACTAGGGGGAACCTAATGATGCTTTGTCTAAGGATGAATGTGTTGTTTACATTATGCACTTTGCTTATTGCAATAATCTGTTGTTTGCAACTTAATACCAACGGGGAACTCGGATGACGACCTGGAGGTGGATTATTAGTCATAGATGCAGTTGGATAACGGTCTATGTATCTTGTTGTAATGCCCGCATGAATATCATAGTGATCATCATGACATATTATTGCATTGGTTTGCACCCATTATTCTGTCAATTTGTCGGAGAATAGTCCCCGAGAATCAGGAATCGTAAGGGGATGAACGCGACGTTAAACAAATCCTCGTCAACCTCGGCAACCAAGCTCGGTGAGCTTGATGGAACACATCACGGTAGAGATGGACACGAGCTCGTACCCAGGTTCAGGCCCTCCCTGAGGAGTAAAGACCCTACTTCCTATTGTGTTGTTTTGCACTGCTTCGAGATGTTACAGTACAGGTGTGCTTGCCGAGGGCAAAGCTACAGCAATGGTAGAGCTACAATGGTGGGGAATGTCTCCTCTCTATGCGATGTAGTAGACTTGGGTGAAGAATGATCGATCCTCCCCTCCAGTGGTGCTGCTCCTCCTTATATAGGCGCAGGGGTGGAAGCTAGGGTTCCACAATGGCGCCGATGAAGAAGAGCGGCGCACCCCTGGTCCAGGGTGTCATGGACGCGGTCCATCGTGGTGGTCTCGCTGGTCTTCGTCAGGTACTGCCACAGCCAGGCCTTGACAGTGGCTGGCGCTTCAAAGGTCCACGGCGCCCCTCTGGTGACGTCGTCGTTGGAGTGGAGCGGCAGGCTGTCCCCTTATCACTGAAGTGGTAAGCTTGGTAGTGCGCTTTGCTTGGGGCAGCTTTGTCGCTCCCCTTTAAGCACGGAAATGGCAACTACGGCCTAATTGTCACCGCGCACAGATGCGCGCGTCATCCTGCTGCGGTGTGTAGGACCCATGTGCGTCCTGCCAGGATGGCAGAACCTCGCCAAGCACTTCGAGTGCTCCGACGCCTCGAGAGGAGAAGGTCTCTCGAGGCTGTTCCTTGGACGCAGAGACTTAGTTGTTTCCTCCAGCGTTGAAGCCCTCGCGAGGCGGAGACCCTCGCGAGGCTCTCTAGGCGGGCTCGCCTGGTCCTTAGCAGTATTCCCAGCCAAGTGTCGAGCCCTGTGAAGGGCCGGCCCATGATACCCTGGTTTTCATTGGGCCGACAGTAGCCCCCGGGCCCGTGATGGGCAGACTGGAGCCCAACTGCGCAGGCGAAGTGTCGCGGGCCCCAACTTGGCCCTCTTGGGTCGAGACACCTGGCGTGCAACCATCATACGCCGAGTCGCCTTCTTCGACCAGTCTGGTCGTCCGGTGGGTCCCGCCACGACCGAAAACCGCTCTGCGTGGCGATAAATGGCAGGGGAAAAGGCGCGGTTCCCCATCACTTCGAACTCTTCGCTCGTGCTTATCTTTCTTCCTCCCAGCGCCGCGACCTCCCGAGCCTTCCGTAGCCGCCGCGATGTCGCCCAAGAGAGCTACCGCTGCGTAGAAAGCCAAGGCGGTGATCCCGGCCGGCGAAGGGACCCTGACGAGCCACGGCCGTGCTCACAGGCCTGCGCTGGAGGATAGCCGTGTGACCAGCATTGCGCACTTGGCGAAGGTGCACCCCTTGGCGGCCTCGGCGTTCAATGAGTGGGGCGCGACGGAGCTTCAGCCAGGGGACGTCCCCGGCGTCCTTCGTGCTCCATTCTATCCCGTCTTCCTCCATTCTCTCTTCGCGGGCCTGATTCCCTCCTTTTCAGAGCTCCTCATTGCGATTTTGGAGCACTACCAAATCCAGTTACTTTTTTTTAGACTAAAACTGCAGGGCTTGAGCCCCACAGCACTTTATTGAAAAATAAGACAATATTTACAAACTTTACAAAACTTTACAGGGAGCCAAAGGAAGTAAAAGAAGAAAAATAATTACAGCAGAGCGTCAATCCATGATGACAAATTCTGAAAGTGTGCAGCCTTCACCCGATGCAAATGCATGGTGATATCATGAATGAAACCTCTCCTCCATCCTCTGAAAGAGGGCAAAATGTTCTGGAAAATGGCCTCATTTCGTTGTTTCCAAATATTCCAGGCAGCAAGTATGACCACTTCTATGAAAAAAGGCTGCGGAAAGGATCTTCTAGCTAGGAAGAACACTTGCTCAAACGTGTCACCAGGCTCCCATTGAATCTGTAGATAATTCCAAATCCTCACACTGAAATTACAATCAAAGAAGAGATGCATCCAATCTTCAGTGATGTGAGCTGGGCATAAGGTGCAGTGGAAGACATCAGTCACATTCCAGTGCCGTCGTCGAAGCATATCTCGTGTGTTGAGTCGGTCACTCACCAATAACCAGGCAAAAACCTTGATTCGAAGCATAACTTTGCTTTTCCAAATGCAGGCATATATCGGAGAAGCAATCATATGACGAAATGAATGATGATAGAATTTACTGGCCGTGTACTTGCCTCCTGTCCAAATGGTCTACGAGGAATCAGCTTCCAACGGATTCAAAACCGTGGAAGCAAGCTTCTCCTCCATTGCCTGAAGCTCTTGGTACGCTTGTTGGGATAGTGGCAGGAAAAACAGCAGTGTTATGTCCTCTGTTTCTATGACATGTTTCACCGACAGGTTTGAATCGAGAGCAAAAGAAAAAAGCCTGGGGAACTGAGATCGAAGCGTACCATCAGTTTGCCATTTATCAGACCAAAATAGAGCAGTGTCCCCAGATGACACTTGAACAGAGGTAATGGACCTGTAAGCATCCACTAGTTTCATGACGTCTCTCCACCAAAAAGAGCCACATAGATTAGCAGATTGAGGAACACCATCAGGGTAATAGTTCCAGACTAACTTTACCCAGGGCACATCTTCTTTATTAAAAAATTTGTGCAAATGCTTCATCAGCAAAGCCTCGTTCTGCTTCTTAAAGTCCATAATACCCAGCCCCCCACATTTCTTTGGTTTACATATCATCTCCCACGAGGCCAAAGATTGCTTAGTAGACTCTGGATTATTACCTCTCCAAAGGCATTTTCTGATAATTTTCTCAATCTGCTTTATGATACCAGGCGGGATGTATAAGGAGCATAAGAAAAAAATCGGCATGGAAGAGAGACAAGAGCTGATCAATTGCAGTCGTCCACCATAGGCCAAGAAAGTTGAGCTAGCCATTAGTTTCCGCTGCAATCTGTCCAGAAGAGGCAGAAAATCCACCAGATTGGGTCTGGTGGTACCCATTGGCAAGCCAAGGTATATAAAAGGGAGTGTGCCAACAGTACATCCAAAACCCTGGGCTAACTGTTGTACCTCGTCATCTGAAATATTTATAGGCAGCATACAAGATTTGTGAAAATTCACAGAGAGGCCAGTGGATTTGGTGAATTTATCTAGAGCATCCTTGAGTATCGAAAGCTGCGCTTGATCAGCCTCTAGTAAGATCACAGTGTCATTAGCATATTGGATCACCGGAAAGTCCTCTTCATTCAACGGGATGGGGAGATTTAGGCTTCCTCTCGACTTTAAGTCATTAACTATATATTGCAGCAGCTCTCCCACAAGAACAAAGAGCAGCGGTGACAATGGGTCACCCTGTCTAACCCCTCGTCTACACTGAAAATGCTTGCCAGGGACGCCATTAACCAGAACAGAGGAGGTACCAGTTTCCAACAACATTCTGACCCAATCAATGAACTTTTGCGGAAAACCCAGGTGAGCAAGCATAAGATAAATGGCCTCAAACTCAACTGAGTCGAAAGCTTTCTCAAAGTCCAATTTTATTATAACAATCGGCCTTTTGGAAGCTTTTCACTGGTGGATGTACTCAAACGACCATGCTAAGCAATCATGTATAGTTCTCCCCTTAATGAACCCATATTGATTCTTGTGTATGCAATTCAGAATTTTTGCTTGCAACCTGTCAGCCAACATCTTAGTAATGAGCTTCAATCAACAGTTTGTGAGGGAGATTGGTCGAAAATCTGCCATTTGCTCAGGGGAGGGTTTCTTGGGGACTAATGTTATGAAAGAAGTGTTTATGTTTTCCAACCTTGCACATCCACTATGGAAATCAGCTGCAAGAGAGTAAAAGTCATGTTTAATCACGTTCCAACACTTTCTCATAAACATACCGTTGAACCCATCGGGTCCCGGAGATTTATAAAGAGGCATCTCTTTAACAGTTCTGTCAATGTCCTCGTGTGAGAAATCATTAGCCAGCGAAGCCAAATCATCATTTGTTTGTACCAGAGTGTGTAAGTCATATTGCATCTGTATAGGCCTAGACGTTCCCATCCTTTGTTTATAACTATTCCAAGCAACCGCTGCCATTTGCTCATGGTCTGTAACAACAGTGCCATCAGGTAAAGAAATGCTAGAAATAGAGTTTCTTCTATATCTCTCGGTGGCCATGGCATGGAAAAAACTTGTATTCTCCTCCCCCATCTTAATCCATCTCATGGTACACCTTTTTTTCCAATACTGAAACTGCGCTCGTAATAAACCCTCGAGATGTAGCTTGACAACTTTTCTGAAATTTGCCTCTGGAACAGAGAGAATCCTCTCCTCCTCAAGCTTGTCAAAGAAAAGGATTACCATACTGCATTTGGAGATCAACAATTTCAGTTTGGACAAGGTTTTCATCCATTTCTTGAGAGCGCTCCTGAGAGCTTTCAGTTTTTCAGTGAGAATGCCCGTACTGTGATTTGCTCTAGTTGGTTTGCTCCACACTTCCTCAACACAAGCCATAAAACCCGGCTGGTCTACCCAGAAATTCTCGAATCGAAACAAGTGCGCTTTTGGAATGACAGTATCAATACTGACCACACAGGGGACGTGATCCGATGTGGGCCTGGCCAGAGCTGTAACAGTAGTATTTGGATAGGTAGAGATCCAGTTTGATGATGAGAAGAACCAGTCCAGTTGCTCGAGCAAGGGAGTTTGCTGCATGTTCGACCACGTGTACACACGACCCTTGAGAGGCAATTCAAGTAATCCAAGGTGATCAATGACCTCATTAAAAAGAAACATGTCATTAATATCCCCTCCAGGGCGGCTTCTATTATCTTGTGACCTTATGAAATTGAAATCACCCATAAATAACCACAGTTCATCATCTGGAATTACAAGATCGTATAGCCACTGCACAAAAAAATCCCGCTGTTCCCCCTGGCAAGGCCCATAAACAACAACAAGAGTCCACTTCTGATTGGTGTGCACATAGGAGAAAGAGATAATAATGCCAAATCTCTGAGACTGAATCAAAATACCATCGAAAATAGCAGATTTCCACACAACTAAAATCCCCCCCGAGGCCCCTACCGAAGGAGAGTACGCAAATCGATCAAACTATCTTGGGCAGCACGACTTAATGAAGTTTCTGTCAAAGCTCTCTTTTTTTGTTTCCTGGATGCAAGCAACCGCACAACCACTCTCCACAATCTTGTTAAAAAGAGCCAATTGCTTATCACGATCATTTAAACCACGGATATTCCAACAGAGAACTTTCCACACTAGATAGTTGATATTAAAATCCATAGGGAAACACAAGCAAGAGGTTTGAAACTAGCTGGACTAGCCAGTCTAGAAATATTACCGGGCCTGAGATAGAGTGCATCAAACTTAAATAAAGAAGTTCCAACACCAGCAAAGATAAGATAGGGGCATCACATGGGCATGCCCATCCCCAATGGCATAGAGGTGTGTACTATTCATTGGAACTATTCTTCTCTGAATCTGCAGCTGTTGTAGGAGCACCAAGCTTCTTAGCTGAAAGGAGTTCTGGGGGAATTTGCAGCAGTTCACCTATCTGTTGCAGAACCGGGATAGTAATTGGTGGAGTAACATTGGCAGTGGTGCGAGCAGGTGGAACCTTTGGAGCAGCTGAGTTTTTCTTCACCTTCTTCCTCGTCTTGGGCACAAGGCACTCAAACCTAGCAGGCCTGAAACCATCAAGCTGCGTCTGACTACGGGTGCACACACATGGTCGAGCAGCAGCAACCACAGTGACCTTCTTCTGTCGACGACGGGGGGCATTATTGTTGTCTGTCACAACCTGCTCGGCTACGAACTCAAAAGGTAGAGGCCTGTCATGGTCATTTGACATAGGTTCATCATGCACCACAAGCTTTTTCTTCACTGAAATTGAAGCCATGTCATCCCCCTTGGGTTCTGCAGACACTTGAAAACTAATCGGGTCATTGAAAGCCACATTCCAGGATCTTTTAGCAGTAGCTTTAAACATATCTTTCTGCTGAGGTGCAAAGTGAGTAGGAACAAAGGGGACCAACGCCAGCATGGGGTCAAAAATCTCTGGCTGATTAACAGCTTCTGCATTCTCTTGGACATCAGGCCTCTGCACATCTGCTGACTGAGTAACAGCTTCTGTATTCGCTTGGACCTCAGGCTTATGCACATCTGTTGCTTGTTCTTGTAGCACTTCAACATTTTCCAGAACGACAATAGCAGACTCCTGCACCACTGGCGCACCATGGTGAGACCTAAAACCTGGCCCCTCATCTAGCTTAATGAAACTGAGTGTGGCTCCACCCCAACGCTCTTCTCAACCTCTCCATTTTTGCCTACTTCTGCGAGGCATACGTCGGAGGCAGGCCTTCCGTGGACTTCTTCTGCAATTTCTTCTCGCTGCACTTCTCGTCGCACACAGAGACGACGGGCTGCGTCTCTGCGATGGCATGTTCGGGAACTATCCCCCCATTGCTTGGGACGGCGACGTCCCCATCCCTGAGTTGACGAAGGAGGTGGACGAATTTCGTCAACGGTGGCTCTTCGTGAAGGCTTCGGAGGTCTGCCCTTTCCTTGAGGTACCCGCTGGTCCTCCGACGAAGCACCAAGGATGGAGCGGGCAGCCGTTGGTGCACCGGTCCCTCGAGACCGTGGAGAGGCACCTTGTCGAGGCCTGCTCATGTGGCCTCACAGGCCAGATGGTTGCCAGAGAGTTCGTGAGGCGACGCATCGCGCCACTGCAGTCACATCAGAAGTCGGTGTGGATGTACACCGGTGCGTCGGACAGGATGCGGCTGGACAAGGAGGGGCTCTCGGTGGAGGTGGTGGATGAGATCATGGGCTTTCTCTTCACCTCCTCGCAAATACCCGAACCGGAGAACAATTCTTCCAAACCCTTGTTTCTGTTCGAGAAGTCAGGCCGCTTCCAATACTTGGCGGCGATGCCGTCATTCACCGCGTGGGGCTGCGCTCACAAGGATGGACGAGCCCACAAGAAAGCCTCATCGTGGTGGCGCCGGTGCAAGGTGAGGCCTGCTCGCCGGAGACCTCGGCCAACACCGTCGCTGAGGGCGAAGGCACTTCACGCGGTGCTGATCTCTCGGGGAGGGACGAGCACCCGCCGGGCACCGCAGAGCCTGAGACGCAGATCCTGGACATCTCCTCAGGCGACGAATCGTCCTACCGCGTTGCTCCTTCGTAGCGCGTGGAGAACAAACCCCATGAGGGCCCTTCGGCTGGTCCCCGAGAGCCTCAGGTGGAGTCGCTTCTTGCTAAGCCTGCCGAGTGCCTCGGGAGCATTCCTCCTGGGACAAAGGCAGGGGGCTTCTGGAGGCGCCTGCGGCCAGCCCCCCCCCCCCCCCCCCCCCGCTCCGGCGTATGCGGAAGAGGAGATGGGTGGACGCTGCCACTGAGTAAGCTTACTTTCCTTCTTTTTCTTTCCTGTTGGGACTTCTTGCCTTGGTTGTTTCCTGATCTTCCTCCTTCAGGTCTTCCTCGGCGTCGAGGCAGAAGAAGTTCTGCCAGCCCGGAGAGGCTTCGGGGGCCCCGGAGATACCCGCGGCTTCCACGACGGACGGGGTGCCTCCTGCGACCGCGGTCTCGGCTCCCGAGGTCGAGGACCTTGTCGGAGCGGTGACCCTTCCTGCGCCGGAAAAGCCCCGCGAGGAGGCGACGCCGCCCCCACCAGGTGCGGACCCGGAGGTAGTAGCGATGGACGTCGAGGTTGAGGCGGAGGCGACCCTAACGGTCCTTGGGGCTGCCGAGGGCGAGGTTCCGGCAAGGTTGACGGAGATACCCTCAGGAGCAGGGAAAACTCCCTTTGCCCAGGAAGGTGCCGGGGCCGGTGATGAGGGTGCTCCCAGCCCTCATTGTTGAAGATGGAGGCTCTCAGCAGAGCCCCCAAGAGCCTGTTGATGAGGAGAGGGCCCCGCGCCAGAGACCCCAGAGGCGCCTTGGAGAGGGCCCAAGCCTCGGGCACAGAGTTTGGGAAGCTTCGGGCAACACGCCCATTAGGGAGAGCTGGGCTCTGGCATTGCGACAACGGCGCCCTTGCGAGTCCCGTCGTGAGGCCATCTTCCGCTTAGCGAGGGAAATGCTCAACGGCCTGGAACAACACCTTGTTGACGAGGAGCGCGTCGCAGACGATGACCGTCTGGACCGCGCGCGAGGCTGGGCCCACCTTCAGGCGGCGTTCGAGCGCGGCCGCCAGGAGGATGAGAAGGCTCAGGAGCGGCGCGTCGAGGCTCATCGCTTCGCTGACGAGGTTCGCGCCAGCGTTACTCGCGAGGCCGAGGAGGTCCTTGTGGAGTTGAAGAACAAGCGCGAGGCTCTCGAGGCTGAGACAGTCGCGAAGCACCAGGAGTTATCTGCTCGCGAGGCGGCGGCCTCCACCAAAGAAGAAGAGCTCCTGGCTGGGGAGAAGAAGATCACCGCAGCGGCGGAGGCTCTCCGGGCAAATCTGGACAGGTTCCAGGCGGAGTTCCGCCCCCGCGATGAAGAACTTGACCTGCGTCACCAGGATCTGGTCTTCCGCGAGTCTAAAGTCCGCAAACGCGAAGAACAGGTCGAGCAGGTCGAGAAGGACCAGGCTGCGGAGAAAGATCGCCTGGAGGCTCACGAGAGCGCAATAGTTGATGACGAGGCTGGACGCCAGGGTCGCATCAAGAGGGCCAACGAGAAACTCCAGCTGCGGGCGAAGGAGCTGGGCGAGCAGTCTATCGAGGAGCAGAAAGACTTCCGCAAGAGCTGTAAGGAGGAGTTCTCGAAGAAGCTGAAGATGTAGGAGGACCGCTTCCTGGAGAAACGCGCTGACTCCAACAAGCACGTACAGGAGCTAGAGGAGAAGTTGGAGCGGCTCAGGTCCCGTCTGAAGACAGCCAGGGACGCCCGTCGACGTGTGGAGCATGATATCCACGCCTTGGAGGAGGACATGAAGGACCTCCAACAGCAGGTGGCACCGGCCGCGGCGCTTGCTGAGGAGGCCAAGGCTTCCACGCGTAATGCCAAGGTCCTGAAGAGAGAGCATCGGAGCATGCTCCGTTCCCTGGCGTCTCGGGCTCGGGTCGTTGCACAACGCCTGGGTGCCGAGGTTCCTGACTTCACGACTGAGGGGGATGCCGGCGTCCAGGGGTACCTGGTCTTCTTCGAACGGCTCGTGGAGAACCTGGAGAAGGCCGTGACGACCATGGACCATCTAGTTGAAGAGGAGAGCCGCAAGCTGCTCCACCTCGCAGTCGGTCGCATCTTCGCCAATCTTCGTCGCATCCAGCCCTTCTTCCTCTTTGAGGATGTGACGGAGCCTTTGGAGGGACCCAACGCCATGAAATTAACCGCTAAAGTGCAGGACGACGTGAAAGCGTACGTCGAGCGTTTCGAGGCGGTGGAAGATGAAGGCTCCGAGGAGAGCGGCGAAGATTCTGATGGTGAAGGCCTTGACGATGATGAGGTATGAAAAGCTCCTTCTGTCATGGTGTGCCTGGAGACATTGCTGCAGCTTTTGAATACTGCCATGTGCTGTAATAACTTTTAAAGTTTGTATGTTGGTATTGCCGCCGTGTGCCTCTCGTGAGGCTTTTTATCCCTTGCTCATGTCTTTTTTGCTCTACGTCGTTAGGACCCTTTTCTTCGCGCTTTAGAACCGCCGCTGTGGTATGTCATAGTCTGGGCTCGACAAGGCCGGGGGATGCGTAAGTCTTAGAGAGGTAAAGGCTCTCGAGGCACGATGCTCGGGAGCCCCCTTTTGAAGCGCGAGCAGCCCATGAGGCGTAAGTGAGAAAAAGGAGCCCGATAGGCAGAACAATCAGCGAGAGGGGAAAAGCAGTGAGTAGCTTTAGTTCTGGACTTAGCTGTGTGGGGTCTTGTCCCTTCGTGGGCACCATGTTCCTTTGGGGATGTTTTTGCGGCCTCAGCGAGGGTGCTGTCCTTCCTGCGTGACTACTTCCTGCGTTAGTCACGAGGGTGTGCCCACAAGCATTTGCATAGTCGAAACAACTCACGCGCGCTTATAGGCTTTCCTCATGTGTGCCTTGCGAGGAGAAAACCAAGCACCAAGGTCCTTGGTGAGGTGACGTGCGTGGGGGCGTGCCCATGAGCCAGAACTCGGATCCTTTGGATTTTTCGGCGCTGCTGGGATGCTCCCGAGACACAGGCACCGTGCCCAGCCCCCGCTCGCGAGGTGCGTAAGGGAAAAAATATAAGTACGGGCAAACGAACAGGAAGAACACCTTACCGAGATAATATTACAAAAAAAGGCGCTGACGCGCATTGTGCCAAAAAGCAACTAGTTTGTTATACTTGGAGTGGCCAAGTTATACACCGCCATGCCTGAGCATGAGGTTCCACACGATGTGGCTGAGGCTTCTCGCGGCCCATGGCGATGCTTTGTAGAGAGAGCTCAGATGGAGTGGCCCTCGCGGGGGCTTAAGCTTTGTGAAGCTTGGAGAGGCGACTGTCTGTCGTGACTTGATCACAGGTAGAAATCGAGGGCGTCGTCCACGTCATTCTCTGAGGAGGCTGCTGCGGCAGCGGTCTTGTAAGCGAGCTCGACGGCGCGCAAAGCCTCTTGGACTTGACCGTGGATGGTGACGGTGCCGCTGCAGCCTGGGAGCTTGACGAGGTTGTACGCGTGGTGGGTGACAGCCATGAATTTCGCGAGGGCCGGGTAGCCAAGGATGGCATTGTAGGGCAGCCCGATGTATCCGACGTCGAAGTCGACGAGCTCGGTGCGGTAGTTTTCGCGAGTGCCGAAGGTGACTGCAAGTCTCACTTGCCCCAGAGGGGTGATGAAGCCGTCTGTCACTCCGGCGAAGGGCTTGGAGGGCATGAGCTTGTCGTATGGCACCTGGAGCTGTTCGAAAGCCTCGACAGAAATGACATTCAGGCCTGCCCCACCGTCTATGAGTGTCTTCGTGACGGCGATGTTGTTGATGGTGGGGGTGCATATCAAGGGAATGGTGCCAACTGTCTTGGTTGTCTTGGGGTGATCGTTGGAATCGAAAGCGATAGGATACTGTGACCACTTGAGGGGTTGGGCAGCCTCGACGCTTGGGAGGGCGGCGTTGACCGCTCGAGCGGGCCGCTTGAAGTGGTTGTTCGACCTTGGCGCCTGAGCCCCGCCGAAGATGCATGCCGCGATCCCCTTGGGGGGCCTGGTAGCCTCCTGGGTTATCGTCAGGGAGGTTGTTGTTTTGCTCGGTGGGGTTGTGGTTCTCTTGAGGCTGCTGGTTGTCATTGTTGTTGTAGCGTCCGCTTCCGCGGCCGCCATGGCCTGTCGTCTTGCTACTGTCGCTTTTGGGAGAGCTGCTTTAGCTCCCACCAGTCCTCAGTGTTGTGGTTGGTCCTGTTGTGGTATAGATGCAATACATGCATGTAGCCTGCTTCTTGCATGTGGCCTCAGAAGTGTCCTCGCGAGGCAGCTTGTCTTCAGTTTCTGCCGCGAGGACCGCGGTGACTTTGCGCTTCTCGTGGTTTTTCTTCCAGGACTTGTCGTCTTCTTCCACTTCTTTCTTGAAGAGGAGACCCTCTTCAGCCTTGGCGCACTTGTCCGCCAGATCGAAGAGCTTGGACACCGAGGTGAGCGTGTCGTGGATGCCGAGCTTTTCGAGCATCCTGCGATTCGAGGCGCCCTCCATGAAGGCTGCGATGACCTGCGAGTCTTCGACGTTCGCGATCTTGTAGCGAACCTGGCTGAAGCGCTGGATGAACTTGCGCAGAGACTCGTCCGACTTCTGGCGCACAACACGGAGGTCGTTGTAGGTGAGGGAACGCTCGTACGTGCCTTTGAAGTTTGCCACGAAACGCCTGCAGAGGTCCTTCCACGAGTCGATGGAGTCATCGGGGAGGTTCATCAGCCAGGAGAGTGCTGAATCCTTGATGGCCATGGAGAACCAGTTGGCCATGACCTTGTTGTCGCCTCCTGCGGCCTAAATGGCCACGGTGTAGAGTTGCAGAAACTCCAGGGGATTGGTTCGGTCGTTGTAGCGCGGAGGTAGGTCCGGCTTGAACTTGTACCGCCAGGCGACCTTGCGCAGCTTCTTCGTGAAGGCAGCGCAGCCTGTGGCGTACGTCGTGACGGCGGCATTCGCATTACGGTTCTGGCGCCCTGCAGCGGCGATGTCGTCGAAGATGCGGTTGTTACGCTCCTTCTGGCGCTCGATCTCCACCCGCAGGTCCGGGGCCGTCCTTACCACGATTTGGCAATCGCGCGGAGAAGAGGCGTGAGACGGGGTGCAGTGGTTTCCCGCTGGTGGCGGGGGCGGAGGAGGTGGAGGAGCGCCTGGCGCAGGATCTCCTGCGCGCCCAGAGTGACGCACCACTGAGCGTGAGGCAGCCAGGGCTGCGGGGACGCCAGCAGCGTGCACGAGCTCGGTGATGCGCGCCAACCAGTTGGCATGGCCTTCTTCGGTGGGGCGATAGCGTAGAAGCTCTTGCGCCATGAACAGCGCGGCGCTTGGGCTTGGCGCGGCCCGGCTCTGCGATAAAGCCCCCTGGTCCCTGGAAGGGTGCAGGGAAGAGGCTTCCTCGTCGACATCCTCGTCTTCTGCCTCCTCGACGTGGGACTCGGGGTCGTCGTTGCGTGGAGCGCGGTTGACGCGGGGACGGCCACGCGGGTTGCGGCCTGGAGCTGGCTCGGTGGTGGCCCTGCCGTTGGCGTTCGTGCGGCTTGCAAGACGCTCAGCTCGAGTTTGAGCCATGGCGCCGGAGAGGTCGAAGAAGAGGTTGAAAGCGCGCCTCAGCCCCCTACCTGGCACGCCAAATGTCGGAGAATAGTCCCCGAGAATCAGGAATCGTAAGGGGCTAAACGCGACGTTAAACAAATCCTCGTCAACCTCGGCAACCAAGCTCGGTGAGCTTGATGGAACACATCACAGCAGAGATGGACACGAGCTCGTACCCAGGTTCAGGCCCTCCCTGGGGAGTAAAGACCCTACTTCCTGTTGTGTTGTATTGCACTGCTTCGAGAGGTTACAGTATAGGTGTGCTTGCCGAGGGCAAAGCTACAACAATGGTAGAGCTACAATGGTGGGGAATGTCTCCTCTCTATGCGATGTAGTAGACTTGGGTGAAGAATGATCGATCCTCCCCTCCAGTGGTGCTCCTCCTCCTTATATAGGCGCAGGGGTGGAAGCTAGGGTTCCACAATGGCGCCGGTGCAGGAGAGCGGCGCACCCCTGGTCCAGGGTGTCATGGACGCGGTCCATCATGGTGGTCTCGCTGGTCTTCATCAGGTACTGCCACCGCCCGGCCTGGACAGTGGCCGGCGCTTCAGAGGTCCACGACGCCCCTCTGGTGATGTCGTCGTTGGAGTGGAGCGGCAGGCTGTCCCCTTATCACCGAAGTGGTAAGCTTGGTAGTCCGCTTTGCTTGGGGCAGCTTTGTCGCTCCCCTTTAAGCACGGAAATGGCAACTGCGGCCTCATTGCCACCGCGCACAGATGCGCGCGTCATCCTGCCGCGGTGTGCAGGACCCATGTGCGTCCTGCCAGGATGGCAGAACCTCGCCAAGAACTTCGAGTGCTCCGACGCCTCGAGAGGAGAAGGTCTCTCGAGGTTGTTCCTTGGACGCAGAGACTTAGTTGTTTCCTCCAGCGTTGAAGACCTCGCGAGGCGGAGACCCTCGCGAGGATCTCCAGGCGGGCTCGCCTGGTCCTTAGCAGTATTCCCAGCCAAGTGTCGAGCCCTGTGGAGGGCTGGCCCGTGATACCCTGGTTTTCACTGGGCCGACACAATTGCCTAGCTGTAATTTGTTTACCCAGCATGTTAGTTATCTTTTATGGAGAGATACCACTAGTGAACTGTGGACCCCGGTCCATTCTTTTACATCAATACAACCTACTGCAATCATTGTTCCTTTACATTCTCTGCAATCATTCATCATCATTTTCCACACTATACGGTTAACTCTTTGTTTTCAGCAAGACCGGTGAGATTGACAACCTCACTGTATCGTTGGGGGAAAGTATTTTGATTGTGTTGTGTGCAGATTCCAAGTCAACAGCCAGACCTCCCTGCATCAGCCTGTTTTTTGGCGCGTTGACAACCTTCAAAAGTGCTTCTACTCCTACTGGTTCGATAACCTCGGTTTCATACTGAGGGAAGACTTGATGCTATATTACATCATACCTTCCTCTTAGGGTTCCCAACGAACGTGTGCTTTACGCGTATCAGGAAGTCGTGTGATTATCGGCATAGAATGTCAGGAGAAATTCAACAGGACATCATTGTCCCGCCACACATATGATAAGCGACCCAAAGCCAAATAAAATGACTTTAATCACCCGCCATCCTAGCCTTTTGCCTTGACAACGGCGGCGACGAGATAAAAACAACGGCTCATCCACTGGTACTCGTTCTCTTTTAATCTACAAAACTAGCGGGGTGGCCCGCGCAATTGCGCGGCTAGAATGACGATTTATATTTTTTCATCCTATTTATTTCAATTTAGGTTTCCTAATTTTTGGAAATCATAACATATTTGATGTGTCGCTGGAGTGAGTCTTACATGTAGTGGTATTTCTGTTAATTTTATTTTGGGTTTGTGTGTTGTTATGTTGAGCTTGCGTTTATGATATACTACTATGTTTTTTTAAATGAATATGTATTATACATAATATTTCAAGATTTATATAACCCACTGACCACTTGAAATTCAACGAATATGCATTTCACATTCCATCACATAATAGAACCCCACGCTACATTTGGCCAACAGTCACGACGTATCCAAATAGTATAGTTGAGACATACTAAATTTTATTTCCGTTCGATATGTTTATCCGTACTTCTTAGCGCGAGAGGCTACTCGGCAACATTGCCTCATGTCAAGCAAATTATGGTGGTAAAAAATATTTACGGGTACCCAGATTTGCACCAAATGTCATTATCGATTTCTGGCCCTAAAGGAATATGAGTATAATCAGATTTCCTTTAGGCAATATCCTATTGAATTAACAATTAATATATTTGAATAGCATAAATAATGTCAGTATATTGGACCTGCCATTGAATAATGCACTTCTTTTGAGCTAACAAATTGTACTACGTGTTTTATCATTAAAAAACTTCACTATGACGTTAATCCGCCTTTATCACTACTAACTATTGTATTCTAAAAAACAAATATCGATATTCTTGAAGTACAAATTGAGATCTGATTGAACACTTACTTGATCTGATTGTGCAACCCTTAGCTTTATTGCCTGAACCTGGACTGAGGAGGCGGCCGTGCAGTACTATTGAAAACAGAAATTTAGGAAGGGGCCCCCAATATTAGGCGCAAATCATCCAATGACATCTAAAAAAACTAACTTGAGTGCATGTTCCATTTTCTCTTAACCTAAGCATGTAAACGGTTCAAAAATAATTTTACTGCAGCATACACGATTCATCTGTTTGGCCACCAAAATACTAAACCATATAATAGTTTCATACAGTAACATCCAAAATACATGCAAAAGTTTTCTTAGGGACTTAGAAGATTTCACTTCAATTATGCATTCTATCATGAATATTTTCTATAAAATTCGGCGAGATAGATAATTTGGATATTTTATTAGATTAATGATGACACTTTTATATTTTTATTTAGTACAAAGGTGATATATTCAGTATTTTCTATCTGTAATAGGTGTATTTGTGTCATACATAATCATGCACGCATATGAACTTGTCACATGTATTTTATGAAGTCAAAATTAAATTTATTTTTTAATCATGATATGATAAAGAAATTTATAAACAATGTTTGAGTATGGTAATAAGGCCACGATTCCAGAGCATCTCTAGTTCCATAACACGGATAGAGATCTGCAAAAGAAAAACCCTCAACACATTTTTGAGGATTGAACAAATTCAAATGAAAGGCAAATCTAACAGGCTAGTGGAGAATATAGTGACCGCAAAAATACTCAATAGAGTGGCGAGTGTATGGAACTAATATTCTAATACTATGGATCTTGCACTATAGACACTGATATGCTATTTTAATCTTAGCAGATCCACATTCTTAAAATCATCCTGTTACATCCAATGACATCTAAAAAAACTAACTTGAGTGCATGTTCCATTTTCTCTTAACCTAAGCATGTAAACGGTTCAAAAATAATTTTACTGCTGTTAGGTTGATCTCCTCCCGTGTGACCCAACGGTCACACCGGACCCTTGACCACGCCCTGATCGGGGGCGTCCAACCGTACACTGGTTGGTGGGCCCCTGTCGCGCTGCGCTATAAAGAGTGGTGGGGGCCGGCGGCACACCTCACGAGGTTAGTCGTGCGCCGTCACACCCCACCTACAAACCCTAACCGATCTAGGTTGCGCAGAGAGCGACGGGAAGTACCACCACCGCCGCCACTCACTGCCATCGCCGCCCATCTCCACCATGGCCGGCGCATCGGGTTCGTATGCACACAGAGAAGGTGATCATCCTCTTCATCCTATTTCTCAGTTCTACTCGAATCGATCTATCCTAGTCGATCCCGTGGATCAAACAATGGTATCAGAGCATGTCTAGGTTGCTAGATCCTTTCGGTAGAAATTGAAATCACAGAAAGTTTTCCCCTTTCGGTAGAAATTGATCATCTGCACAAGGTAAAGATTGTTTACCCTCCCGCAGAGAAAAGAAAACCAAAAGAAAAGTAAAATTCCCCTCCCGTAGTGCAAAATCCCGGCAAATCCGAAAAGGAAAGATGAAAAGCAAAAGAAAGAAAAGGCAAAGGCAAAAGAAATCGCGCCGCCATACGGCCGCGCCGTTCCTCTCCATCCGACGCGCATCGGCAAGCCGAGGCGCCGGAGGAAGAACTCGGGCAAGGGAGGGGGCACCGCGCCTCCGCCACTGCCGAAAGGGATGACTCCTTCGGGGGCAAAGGGCGTGCCACCCGCCACCGAGGGGCTAGGGGCGCCATGCCTCGCCGGAGAACGTGCGGGTCGCCGGACGACAGGACAGGACTAGCTCGGGCCGGAGCAGCACGGTCGCCTCAGGCGCCGTCTCTCTCGGGTGCGGAAAAGGAAGGAAGAGAGGGAAGTGGGGGAGCCTCGCCGCGCGCAGGCTGTTTCGCCCTCGCCGGCGGTCGCCGTCGCGGCGCGCTGGATGCCCCGGTGGCGGCGCATCAACCTTAAACCTAAACGGCGCTCGGGGAGAGAACAGAAAGAAGAATGGGCTAGGGTTTTTCGGGGCTGGCCGTTTCGCGGGATTTTATTCCGTCCGAGACGTGCGACAGCCGTCGGATTTCCACAGACGGTCAGGATTGACCGGATCGCAACCCTAGCCAGAACGCGGGCCGTGGGCCGATCTCTCCAGCAGGCCGACTCCTAGCGCACGCGTCGCGCGGGCGGCAGATAGTGCGGCTGCTAACAGGTCGTGGGCCGCGTCAAACGTCACCGCGGGCGGCAAAAACATATCCGCCGCTCAACAGGCCGTGGGCCGTGGGCCAACACAGAACAGTTCCGCATTTTTTTTTTCCAGAACATGTTTTAATTGTTTTTTGTCCAATTTTCGGACAAATTTCATCTAGTTTTTTCTATACAAAATTATCCAACAAAATTTTGTTTAGAGAACTAGAAAGTGACAGAAATACTTCTGAAAAGTATAAAGTTCATGAATTTTTTTATTCATGTTTTTCCCTGCAAATAGTTAAAAGTAATTGCTTAAAAGCAATAAAGTGATAATTAATTTTTTTTAAAGATGTGATAAAGTGAATAGTAAAGGTAATTATGGTCTTGTTATTTTACGACCAACGTTGTTAATAACATAATCATGATTTGTTAATCGTTGAACAGTGCAATGTTTGTGAAATACAGATAATATTTTACAGTTTTTGCTGTAAAGTAAAAGGACTCTCCTCTAATTAAATTGGAACCAACGGGAAAATTTAATTAGAGAGGAGGAAAAAGAGAAATACTTGTTTAACAGATTAATTATGGTATTGTTATTTTCTGACCAACGTTGATGATAGCAGTACTATAATTATATGAGTTCTATAGTCAAAGGGCTAGATCTCTGATAATTTTGCATGAAAGTGATCAATTTTCAGAGAAAAGATAAAAGATCAAGAAATGCTCTTGAACTATAGAAATATGTATATTTCATGTTTCCGCTGAAATAGAGTTGATGATAATGTCATTTTCCAAACAGAGTTCTTTATTGCAATAGAAATATTATCATCATATTGTTTATGAGTTTTATGCATTGATTCTATTTCTGCCCAACGGTGATGTAGAATTAGTGTAGAAAGATGATGTTTCATTCTAATTCTGCCCAACGGTGATTTAGAATATAGAAGAAAGTTTTAAAGATTTAAGGTGCATATCTTTAACCAGACCAATGAAGGGTTATTTTTATGCTCATTATTGTTTATTATTATTGAATATTTTCTCAGACAAAGATTCTCATGTTTTCATTCGTGAAAGCAAAAGGATGGGTACTTGTGACCCGAAAGATGACCAAGAAAGGTCATAAAGTGAGAGAGTATGTTCTCTCTAAAGAATGACTGCAAAAGAAAAGAATTCTTGGATGTTAATCCAAGAATACAAATAGATCATCGAGAGTCTTGTTTGACAAATGTCTTTCATGTACTCTCCATGCAGAAAACAAATAAATCATTCAGAGTTTTGTTTAACGAATTTCTTTCATGTACTCTATATGAAGAAAATTTAAACGAGCAACATGAATGCTTAATTTGACCAACGTTGGATTAAGCATGTGTATAAAAGAGTATTCAGATTTATTTCTGAATTTGATGATTGAATATGCAGTCTAAAGAGCCAATTGTGGCATCTGTGTCTCTTAATTACCCGCATGACGGGAAAAGACGATAATAATACCCATGTGGTGGGAAAAGTCTGGGAAAATACCCGCATGGCGGGAGAAAATTTTGACAAAGGACTTATCCTGTATGACAGGAAGAAGATGTGATGACTCATGTGTTTTTATATCGACCGCACACTTTATGTGTCATAGTTACAAAGCACTTAATGAGTCAAAAGAGAATAAAGTTACAAAAGAACCTAAAGATGAGAATGGCATGCAAGTGTGACTTGCAAAAGTACCATTGAGAAAGAACTCTTGTGAGTTTTGAAAAGGAATGAGGAAAAAGTACTCCCATACATTAAAAGACAACTTCATTTTGAATGAAGCAGATAAAAGATAACTTCATTTTGAATAAAGCAGATAATCAAAGTTTCGAAATTGTGGCAAAAAGGTTCTTGCCACATTTCGAGGGGGAGATAGAGAATGTTACAGAATAAACTCCCCTATACTTCAGATAATGTGATGCATGAATTGTGATCGTTCGGGGAGTACGACGGTCATAATAATGATACCCCTAAAGTAAAGAAATAGTTGTATTCTTGGATATTTTACAGCTCCGAAAGGAGACTAAGGACGGTACTCAAAGTGCCATAAAGAAGACAGATTAACAGGTTAACAGAATAAACCCAAATAAAAAGGATTAAGGATACACCATTTTGGAGAAAATGGAGTAATCTGGGGGAGCATGGTATGAACATACCTAAGGCTCGAATAGATTTTATCTGGGGGAGCTTGTTGCTTTATAATAGAGATGAACAAGTAAACATGGATCTTGTGATTTAGGTCCTTGTAAGAGCTATTGCCTTTTGGCGATAGAAGACTACAGAATTAATTGCCTCTAGGCAATGACAGAGCAACAACATCCCCATATGAGAAAAAAGATGACTATAAAGTCTATATCAGAGAAATTTAAATGAAGGTTGATCCCACCTCATTTACAGAAATTATAAGCAGCGCTCAATCGATTTTGACAAGTGTCTACTTGTCTTAATGATTAGAGACTATGTGAATCCCGACGATGTTTGGGACTCATAAGTAATTTCCAATGGAGCCAAAACAGTAGGCTATAAAGGGTCTACAACGCCAATGTGACTCCAAAGGAAATATGTAAAAAGCGATTTTAAATCGAAAGATTTGCGCTAAGAGAATAAACAGATTATAATGAGTGATAATGGCACATAATGATCTGAGTTACATCAGATGAAAGTAAAGAACACAAGGGATCTTACGGACTAGAGCAAGTCTCTAGAATCAGAAGTTATTTTGGGTTAAAGAGAATGAGAGGACAATCGCTTTTCTACAAACTTATAGAATGGGAAATTCATTCCCTAATCCTGTGTATGTGGATGATATCCTACTTGCTAGTGGTGATGTCAATCTACTACCAGCAGAGAAAAGAAGTTCTTGTCCTCAAAAGAGTATTCTCGGTAGAGTGTCTGTCGTTAAAAGTATCGAGATTTACTAAGAAAAGAAGAAAAGGGGTATTAGAAATATCGCATGGACATGCTGAGAAGAAGTCTCTAAAGCATGCATGTCGAGAAAACCTACGCCTGTTCTTATTGTCAAGGGTAATGGAATTGGAACTTTAGTGTTCCAAGAGATAACATAGAACGGATCAAATGGATATGTACCATATGCTTCAGCTGTTGGAAACTCAATATTACCCTGACAGTTCACATATCCGGGTTGTTTTGGCAATGTCCAATCCAGATATAGATCACTGGAATGGAATCAAAGATATCGGCCTCATGCTAAAAGAAACAGAGTGCTCTCAAAAGGTTGTGAGTACAAAGATAGATCTATAAATGTGCTCTCAAAAGGTTGTGAGCACAAAGAAAGAATTTGTGAAATGTATAGCGAAATCCACAATTGTCGCTAAATTTCACATTTGGAGTTTTTGTGTGGAAAAGCTCCAGAGAATGAAATGATTGACATCAGTGTGATGTAAAGACATGTTATAGCATGATATAAGGCCGAGGGATAGGCAAAATGGTTAAGGAAACCTGTACCCGAAATTGATAATGGTTGACAACAGCAATAACCATTAAGTAATTCACTCCTAAGACAACGAGTCAAGTGTGGTGCCAAACACATTGACACAGAGTTATACGTTGTAAAGGAGAAAGTCCGGAATTATGTTGAAATGCTTGGAGCATAAGAGGAACATATAAAAGAAACACACAAGTGTTTGCAGATCTGCTAATTAAAGGCTTACCGCCCAGTGTGTTTTGGAGAACACATAGTCGACATGGGTTTTATGGTATAGTCTATATGATTTCCGGACAATAAAGAGGCCCGAAAGATTAAAGAATCTATTTCAAAACAGAGACGTATATTGTAGCTGTCTGATTCTATCGGCAATTGAGATGTGACGATGAAACATGCTCTATGTATCGATCTGCGATGAAACGAGTAAAGCGAAAAGTATATAGTTAAAAGTAAAAGTTGAGATCAAGGGGGAGAATGTTAGGTTGATCTCCTCCCGTGTGACCCAACGGTCACACCGGACCCTTGACCACGCCCTGATCGGGGGCGTCCAACCGTACACTGGTTGGTGGGCCCCTGTCGCGCTGCGCTATAAAGAGTGGTGGGGGCCGGCGGCACACCTCACGAGGTTAGTCGTGCGCCGTCACACCCCACCTACAAACCCTAACCGATCTAGGTTGCGCAGAGAGCGACGGGAAGTACCACCACCGCCGCCACTCACTGCCATCGCCGCCCATCTCCACCATGGCCGGCGCATCGGGTTCGTATGCACACAGAGAAGGTGATCATCCTCTTCATCCTATTTCTCAGTTCTACTCGAATCGATCTATCCTAGTCGATCCCGTGGATCAAACAACTGCAGCATACACGATTCATCTGTTTGGCCACCAAAATATTAAACCATATAATAGTTTCATACAGTAACATCCAAAATACATGCAAAAGTTTTCTTAGGGACTTAGAAGATTTCACTTCAATTATGCATTCTATCATGAATATTTTCTATAAAATTCGGTGAGATAGATAATTTGGATATTTTATTAGATTAATGATGACACTTTTATATTTTTATTTAGTACAAAGGTGATATATTCAGTATTTTCTATCTGTAATAGGTGTATTTGTGTCATACATAATCATGCACGCATATGAACTTGTCACATGTATTTTATGAAGTCAAAATTAAATTTATTTTTTAATCATGATATGATAAGAAATTTATAAACAATGTTTGAGTATGGTAATAAGGCCACGATTCCAGAGCATCTCTAGTTCCATAACACGGATTGAGATCTGCAAAAGAAAAACCCTCAACACATTTTTGAGGATTGAACAAATTCAAATAAAAGGCAAATCTAACAGGCTAGTGGAGAATATAGTGACCGCAAAAATACTCAATAGAGTGGCGAGTGTATGGAACTAATATTCTAATACTATGGATCTTGCACTATAGACACTGATATGCTATTTTAATCTTAGCAGATCCACATTCTTAAAATTATCCTGTTACGTGCATCTCACAGTGTCCAAGTCGGTCAACATCATCAGCTCCTATTTTGTATTTTTATTTATCCTGTCATTCACATATATTTCCTAGGTTAATTCCTTTCAGTTCTGTTGTGATGCCACAATTTAAAATTTTACACAAAATTATTGCTGGAGGCAATACAAGCTAGAAACATTACCTTTATTATTATACTGATATGTGCTAAACATATTCGCTGATGCAACCTCTCCAACAAAATCTGAAGAATTTCACTAAAATTCAGTCTTTCACTCTAACTGGATGAGAGATTATATTATCTGCACGTGAAACATAAACTAAAAAAGGTTGATTAGATGTTCTTGACTTAATACGTGCTGGCTTCCACAAAAAGTTACGCTGTGAGAAAAATAATTTTTATGATACGTACAGAGATTTGGTAGCAATTACGACAATGATGAACTATTTGGAGCAATTGGTCAACCTCTAAACGTTATTGGAAGATAATCTTCTATTATTATCACATCTGCCGACTATGCAGTCCAAAGAGCCAGAGTAGCTGGATATGTTCGTTGTAACGAAACTGTCTACAATTGACCTTGAGTCCAATATGGAACCGCGACATCCTCCACTTTGAATAACATCCAGTTCTTGGATATCCTATTGAATTAGGCCTCGATTGGATTGTCGTCCAATAACCAAAACAACAGGATAAATCTACGGAGCAGATTAGGTCCTCCTAAATATATTGCGGGAGCCGGGTACGAATTTCCGCTCCGTAATCTCCAACGACATTCTAAGCGGCCCCTTAGTGAAATCAATTACAGATGTATCGTTTGTTTAAACACGTCCTAGAAAAGAAAATTCAGTTAGTGTTGGTCATAAGCATCACTGATACAGGAAAAAAATATTACTGCACTGAGTAAAAGTACTTGGTAAACTCATGTTACCGAAAACATAAACTGATATATACCTGGAACAAAACTTTAATGTATTTAGTTCAATTCAAATGAAGAGACCAAGATTAAAAAAAGAAGCATACTGACATCCTTCTCTTCAATGTCAAAATCTCTCGTGACCACTCACAAATCTTGCAATAATGATCTAGAGCTTAAACCTCGCTCTCAATATCAATCACCGACTACACGAATATATCTGTGTATATTTCTCAAATGCATATCATACGCTGCAAATCAAGATAAAATATTTAGCAACTGAACCAAGAACATGTAAGACAAATATGTGTACAGTTTCAACAGATCAGCAAAAAAAAAACTAATCCAAACCTGTTTCGCGTCACCACGCATCTGTCGATAGAGCTCATGCATGCCTTTGCGACGTGAGTCCGTGGCCATGCAGCTATTCCCTGATGCCTTTCATGTCTCGTCAAGTATGCCAGGCCGAGGGCATTCTCTCTGGTGCTCCTTGCATCATCTAGTCGAGTACTTCAGGCTGGCAACCTCCTCTCCACTACCTGCCGTGTTATCTTCTATCATCTGGTCGAGTGCTTCAGGCTGACCGCGTCGTCCCCAGTGCTTCTGGCGAGTTGTAGGACGTGAGATCGCCTTGAGTTGTAGGACGTGAGATCGCGACTCTCTATATCGTCGGCGTGGCTGATAACTTTGGCAGAGCGGAGCGAACTGGTGTAGCTACGTCGACTCGTCGATTCAAATCACATGCTAGAAGGTTGTGCTGCAGCTACGCGGATCCTGATCGCAGACATGATCTAGGCCTTCCGTGGAGTTCTGGTTGGTGCCGAATATAGCGGAGCGAGGCCGCCCGCTGCCAGCCGCCCGAGTACGATTGCATCGGAGCTGCTCGTCCGCCTGGCATGCGCCGCTTATTGAGTTGTACGAAAGTCGCAGGGACATGGCGCCGGGTGGAGCACATCCACGACCAGATGGACGCGCTCTAGGTTGTCTGCGGCGCGGATGCAGCGCCAACCTCGGCATGCTGCTGCTGGAGGAGTCCTTGTTTTCGTCAGCTCGCCGTCGTACGTCCGCACAGGTCTTGCTGCGAATTCGCCGGCGTACGCGCCATGCCGGGATAGCGATCTATGACGGCTCTTGCCAGAGAAAATCACGATTACGAATTTACGATCTATGACGGCTCCGCCCATAGAATATCACGATAACGATCTATGCATGTCGGTAGGTGGCCAGGTAAAGAAAAGACAGAATTGGCAGAGCAAATCATGCATGCTTCGTTTGAGAGAGGAAATCGTGTACGCTTCCTTTTAATATTTTCCTTTTGCTCGGAGAACACGTTTTGGAGTTGGACTCTGCCTTTACGAATTTTATCGCCTAGACACGCTGTTATATCTCGGCCGTTACTTATATTTTGCAAAATCTACACCGTACAATGTTTGTTACTTTAATAATATAACGGGAAATCTAAATGTAAGGCGCCTGCTGTGGGGCGAATCCGTACGCTCGCCGCGAGCCGTCTGATCGCAGACGGATGGCACATATCGCGTCTCCGCGGCTTTCCATCGCGCACGTCGCGCACGGCCGTCTCGCGCACGTCCACCAGTCGATGACAGGTGGGCCCCACCTAGGAGATAACCATCCCAGACATCGCTGTCGGTTTTCGAAATCCGTGCCCAAACGGTTGTCTCTCTCCCCCGAAACGGCTCTCCCTCTCAGCTCTCCTCTGCTCCCCGTCCGCCGGTGGCGATTTCGCCGTGCGCCGTCGATTTCCCACGGATTCCGGCCATTATTTTGCCGTCAGTTAGTGCGCCGGAGGTGAGGATCCATCTCCGCCCCTTTTTTTCCGCTTTGTAGCTCGGGTCAGTCCCCATTTCCACATCTTAGCGGCAGTTTGTTTGCGATTTTCACCGCGATTCGCCTATTTTATGGCTTATTCCGGCGATTCATCTGTGTGCCGTCCGTGTGCCGGCGGTGAAGATCCATCTCCGCGATTTTTTCGTGCTTCGGTACCTTGGGACAGTGACCAGTTCCTAACCGTGTGCGTATTTTCTGTCCGAGATTGAGGTAGAGCGGTATCGATTTCGTTGCGCATGCTGGTTCCCTTGCCGATTTCGGGCGGTGTTCTTCTCTGTGAGTATGCGCCTCGAATATCAGCATTCATTTCCGTCGATTTTAGGGTTGATTGCGGCGATTCCTTCGGCGATAGTCTGTGCGGGGGGTGAGGTTCCATCTCCGTTGCATGTGCGGCGGTGTACCTATGGCTCAGCCGGTGCGTATGGTGCTCTCCGTTGCTGGAGATGAGCATCCAAGCGGAGTTCGTGTTCGATTTTTTGCGATTTTGGCCGCGATCCGTTGATTTTTAGGCCTGCTTCCGCCGTTTCCTTCGGCGAAAGTACTTGCGACTGTGGTGAGATTCAGCTCTGCGCCATTTTCTGCTAGCTCGGATCTGAATTAGTTCCGTGCGGTGTGGTTTTTGTGTTCGATTTTGAGGTGAAGCGGCGCTGCGCATGTGCGGCGGTATACCTATGGCTCAGCCGGTGCGTATGGTGGTCTCCATTGCCGGAGATGAGCATCCAATTCCTGCGTTTTTTTAGGTGTTATTCTGCCGTATCATTCAGTGGTAGTAAGCAATTTTTGTATGTCGAATTCCTGGATAGATGATTTATGTCGGGTTTTTTTTTGCTGAAGTATTAGATCACTGAATTTGGGAGTAGCAGTAACTGAATACCTGTACCGTGCTTGCAATATTTTTTGCTGAAGTATTTTGATCACTGAATTTGGGACTAGGACTAACGGAATACTTATACTGTGCAAGTACTACTATCTGCTTACATATTGTAGTGATTGCACACAATTCAGAGAATACTTGTTTCAGTGCAAGTACTCCTAGTTGCTTATCCTATGAGTAGAAAATTCAGTGCAAGTTTTCAGTTGTACATTTATGTACAGTGCAAGTTGCATAATAGTTTAATTTTGGTACTGCTTGATGAACTGCTTGAAATTAACAGTTTCATGTGCATGGTGGCTCCCTTTGAGTATGAACGGGCTGTGTTCTTCTATGTGAGCCCGTGTGTCGGATATGAGCATCCGTATGGCTACCACTTTGTAATTTTTTTTGTTCATAGTGGGTGGTAACTGTATGCCTAATCTGTTGGTAACTATATTGTTTATGCATGGATAAATTTTCAGTAAACGAGCTAGTGTATTTTTCTCATAGTGAGGTGGTAACTATAGGGCTAATCAGTTGATAACTTTAGTGCTTCTACATGGATAACTTTTATATGTTTTTCTTGTTCAAACTTTTCATTCTTGTTTTTGTTTTGTCTTAGGTCTTTGAGATGGGGAGGAAACGGAAGGCTCCTGATGTCCCTGGAGACCATGGTGCAGATGGTGATAAGAAAGGAAAGCGGAAGCGGAAGCCTGTTGATGTCCCTATAGACCATAAAAAGGGGCAGCAGAGGAACAGGGCATCTCCAAGTGGGATTTGCAAGTTGTATGATGACTTGACTCCTGGGCAGATAGCTGCTGTTGGTAAAATGGAGTTCGATAGCATGCTTGATATCAAGTGTCCCATTCTCCACAACGGTCTTGTCAACTGGTTTGCTAGGACATATGACAAGAGCAGCCGTGAGTTTGTCATACCTGGCCGAGGAAGGATCCCGCTGAATGAGCGTACAGTTTTCCGCACGCTGGGACTGCCCATGGGAGATCTTCCTGTTGTGTATGCTATTGACAGGGAGATTGAGTCTTTGATTGGTCCTACCATTTTCCCTGATGATGGCAATTCACCAAAAATAACTCGGGTGTGGGAGCTCTTGAAGGAATCGGAAGCGGATGATGTTGGCTTTAAGCAGACTTTTTTGATGTACATCATGTGCACTGTCATACGCCCTACCACTTGTAATAAAGTCAGCAGCAGGTGCTATCCTGCCATGGTTAGTATGTTGTGTGCTCTACTTATTCTATAGTGTGATAACTGTATATGTTCCAACATGGTAACTTATATGCATTGCATGTGGTAACTTGGTTTTTTGACAGTAGTTTCGTTTTTTTGTGACAGGCCAACGTTGCGAATGCGAATCAGATGAATTGGTCTAAGTTTGTTGCAGATACTCTTCATGAAGAGTTGTCAAGTGGAAAGTCTAATACAGCATCTCTAAGTCTCTTGCAGGTACTTTTTATTCATAGTTTGTTTAACTGTCAGTTTGTTTTCTTTCACTGTTTATGTATTTCATTGCTTTCTTTTTCTTACATTTTGTTCGTAGCTCTTGTACGTGGACTCGGTTGATATAAGCGTTTTGAACCTTGTTCTTCCTGAGGGACGTTTTGCTGTAAACCTTTGGTCTAAAAAAGACATTGATGCCGTTTTGGCTGCTGATTTGCAACCTGATGGAAAATCATATGGCAAACTTCAGGTATTTTTGTGTGCTGTATTCATTTGTCTTTTAGCTATTTCGCCATTGGTAATTAATGGTGGCATGCATGTGTTCATGTGTAACTTTAGCTATTCTCTCCTGGTAACTAATGGTGACAGTGGGTGATAACTTTTGTGTTATTTATTCTGATGAATATGTATGTTAACTTAATGGTGGCAGATATTTTCTCTAACTTAAGTTCTTTTTTTGTTTTTGTTGGTCACACAGCTTAAACCTGAATTCGGTTTCAATTACTCGCTTTTTGGTGGAGTTAGTGGTTTTGATAGGTGGATTGACACCTGCTCTCATCCAAGCTGCCCAAATGAGGTACATAAATAATTGTGCTTTTAGTTCGAATTTCTTATGAACAACACATCTATAAGATGTTTTGACACATGTTTTATAATTTATGTGTTCTTGTTTTTGGTTTGTTTTCAGCAAAAAAAGGAGGTTGCTAATGCCATGGGCACCTTTGTGTCTGGCCTAGTTGGTTTAATGGGCACTATGGTTGGGAGGTGGACCCAAATGCTACCATCTACTTCAGATATAATGGCTCATGAGTTTGGTACTTTTACAGACAACTTAGTCGGCTCCAAGACCACCCCAACTCGGCATCTACGTAGGCGAGTACGATCATCTGGATCTGCAGGTGCAAGTAAAGTTCCGGCATCGGCTGGTCCAGAAGGCAGTCAACTGACAGATGAACACTACTGCGGCGTGGATGAGTCTGGTAGGGATGGTAACAGTTCTCGTAGGGTACTGCATTCAGAGGCAGTTGTAGGTTCAAGCAGGGGTGTTTTCTCTGGTGGTACAGATGATATTCACCCTTCTGTTTCCGCTGACCACGTGGATGTTGATGATAATAGCTCTGATTGTGACACCATTTTGTCTGCTGACGATGTGGATATTGAGGATAAGAGCTCCGATGGTGATTTTGGTGATGATGATAGCAGTGCTGATGGGGATTATGTCCTTGCTGCTAGGAACGAAACAAGAGACTCTCAGGAAGATAACACTGTACACCCCGACCATGCACTTGGGGACTCAACTTCATCACCGCCCGTTGAAGAATTTCCTCCGCATAGCCCCATTACTGTTGGTGCAAACGTTGGCGCGGGTGACACTGCCATCCCCCAATGCAATGCAAGTTTGGGTTACATCCTCATCACTCCTGATGGTAATGTTGCTTCTGACCATTCATCGATTCCAGCAGCTAGTGCACCTGCAGATGAGACTGCCACACCCCAAGGCAATGAATTTTTGGACGACTTCCTGAACACTCCTGATGGTAATGTTGCTTCTGACCATTCATCGATTCCAGCAGCTAGTGCACCTGCAGATGAGACTGCCACACCCCAAGGCAATGAATTTTTGGACGACTTCCTGAACACTCCTGATGGTAATGTTGCTTCTGACCATTCATCGATCCCTGAAGCGAGCACACGTGCAGATGAGGTCAGCAGCCATGTTGATGGAATGGATATGACTGTGACGATTGTAGCTGATCCGCAGGAAGGCATTGGTTCGGCTGTTGATGCTTCTATTGTTGATGCTCACACTCTACATGATACAGTAATTGAACCGGTCAAAAGGAGGAGATTGCAAACTATGGGGCATGTGCACAACTCTATTATTACAGATGTTGTTGCTTCTGAGCTTCTTAAGGTGGGAGTTGACCTTCGCGCACAGACTGTTGTTTCTTCAACGTCCACCAATCACAATGATCTGCCAGCTCCGAAGAAGATGACACCTAGGAGGTACAATTATTGTCATTTTGTTGTTGTTGTATACCATGGATAATTACACAACATTGGCATTGATAAGTTATAATTTTTTGGTCACATACGCTGACTTTTTTTGTTCTTTATTACACAGGAAGCAAGTCCCTAAATTTGTTGCTCAAGCTACGCGGTCATCACCTCGCTTGTCGGCTGAAAAAAGACCTGCGGGGGCTGTGAGTACTTCTGCTATTTGTTCATCAGACCCTGATATTGGTGTTGTCGGAGAACTGGATGTTGCTCGTAAGGTTGTTACCGCAACATACAAGAGGTACAGTCGTAACTTTTGTTTTTTGCTTTTTTACTTTTTAGTCATGCTATGAGGTTTTTACTGGTGGTGGGTGTTGTATCATGGGTAACTATAGCCCATTACCATTGATAAGATATTTTTTTGTTGTCTGGGCAACCCTCTTTTTTCATGGTCTTTGAATATTGATTACTTTTTTGTATGATTCTTCATGTTTACTTTAGACCACAAACGCTTATTGTTGTTTTATGTTTTTGCAGGAAGAAAGGTTTGAAAGATGCGGCTAAACCTACGAGGACATCACCTCGCCTTTTGGCCAAACAGAAACCGGCAGGGGCTGCAAAAAGTTCTGTTATTGATGTGGATGTTTGTTCACCACATCGTGATCCAGACGTTGTTGAAGAAGCGGACGCTGCATATAAAGGAAATTCTGAGGGGGATGCAATTTCCGATAACATCTATACTGCAGCTCCTTCTGTGTCAAATCCAGTGGCAAACATTGTCAGCGAGTCTGCTGCAACAGATAGCTTGGATACGAATTCTGCTGATGTATTGCCAGTGTCCAACATAGCTTCGACCACTGCGATTGTTCTGAGTGACATGCCATTCTTGGCCCCTGACCATGGTGTTTCACCTCCCATATCTACAGTACATGTGGATGCAATTCATGTTTCCAGTGTAGTCGCTGGATCATCTGTCGGAGTTGAAGGATTTGCAGTTTCTAATGACTCAGATCCGCATGCCCCTTTGCATGCAGTTAAGGCTGTTGGTGCTTCTGGGTCGATTACTTGTACACTAAGTGTTGCGGCGCCTATTTTTTCTGATGCCGTTCGCACATCTGCATACAAGACAGGCGACACCATTCTCCATGATGTGCATGTTCCAGAAGCTCAAGGAACCCATACAGGCGTGACACCTCCGAGCAATGTCTATGGACCATGTGGACTGTCAACAATGATCAATGTCCCTGCAGCTGTTACGACTCCTGCCGTCAATTTGAAAGTCATTCAAGAAGTATCTGATACGTGGCAGAAGAAGGTCGACGAAGTAGCTGCAAAGAATGATGGTTTCTTTCCTGCGAGTATGCTTTCGGCCCTTTTATTGAACCTGGTTGTAAATCTGGTAGTCATATTGACTCCCCAGGTAATCCTCCTCATCATGCTCCTGAAGCCGAAGCATCTGAACATGTGGGTTTCGCGGCTGCCAGTGTCCCTGGATCTTCTGGAACCGGGCATATTCCAGAAGCAGGCGCTAGTTTGCCGACCGATGCACCTTCTCTTGCTTGTTCTAGCATTATCCGTATTGTGGAACCTACTGATTTGCTGCCTCAATCGTTTGCGATGCCAACTTCCAGTGGTAAGTTTTCTAAAATGTGTAGTTAGCAATTATGCATGATGTAGTATAATTAACTTCTATGTATTTTTATTGGCTGGTAGTTATCCATTGCTATTTTTGTCTGCTAACTTCTATGTAAATTAATTCGTTTTTGATGTGAACAATGCCTGGGGTAAATTCATTGCTAGCTGACTGGTAACTTTATGCTTTTTGCCTGGGTAAATTCATTGCTAGCTGACTGGTAACTTTATGCTTTTTGCCTGGGTAAATTATTGTTAGCTGACTGGTAACTTCATGCTTTTTGCCTGGGTAAATTCATTGCTAGCTGACTGGTAACTTTTATTTTTCCCCTGGTATTTTTTATTGTATCTGACTGCTATCTTATATGTTTACTTGCATGTAACTTGCATATTAATGGCATGTGCTTGTTTTTATTTTTTTGGGTTTCTTGTTTCATGGGGGCACTAGTTTATTGTGCAGATCTTAACCGAGGGAATGTTATCCTTACATCGACCTCACACGGAGCGGCATATTTGGCAACGATTATGGCAAAGTCTCGAAATAACTTATATGGTTTTATGAAGTATATGAAGATTTGAAGATCAGTATGGGGAGGGGAATTTTTGGGGTTGTGGCTGGGGCTTTATTGTTGTATGGTTTCAGAATGTTTAAGTAACGTTTAGTCAATGCTTTTGCAAGACGACATTTCCTATTACTATGTATAACACTTAATGGATCATCCCGTATCTATCATTATGTCTTTTGTTGTAATAATGTTGTAATACCATTCTCCATGATGTGCATGTTCCAGAAGCTCAAGGAACCCATACAGGCGTGACACCTCCGAGCAATGTCTATAGACCATGTGGACTGTCAACAATGATCAATGTCCCTGCAGCTGTTACGACTCCTGCCGTCAATTTGAAAGTCATTCAAGAAGTATCTGATACGTGGCAGAAGAAGGTCGACGAAGTAGCTGCAAAGAATGATGGTTTCTTTCCTGCGAGTATGCTGTTCGGCCCTTTTATTGAACCTGGTTGTAAATCTGGTAGTCATATTGACTCCCCAGGTAATCCTCCTCATCATGCTCCTGAAGCCGAAGCATCTGAACATGTGGGTTTCGCGGCTGCCAGTGTCCCTGGATCTTCTGGAACCGGCATATTCCAGAAGCAGGCGCTAGTTTGCCGACCGATGCACCTTCTCTTGCTTGTTCTAGCATTATCCGTATTGTGGAACCTACTGATTTGCTGCCTCTATCGTTTGCGATGCCAACTTCCAGTGGTAAGTTTTCTAAAATGTGTAGCTAGCAATTATGCATGATGTAGTATAATGGTAACTTCTATGTATTTTTATTGGCTGGTAGTTATCCATTGCTATTTTTGTCTGCTAACTTCTATGTAAATTAATTCGTTTTTGATGTGAACAATGCCTGGGGTAAATTCATTGCTAGCTGACTGGTAACTTTATGCTTTTTGCCTGGGTAAATTCATTGCTAGCTGACTGGTAACTTTATGCTTTTTGCCTGGGTAAATTCATTGTTAGCTGACTGGTAACTTTATGCTTTTTGCCTGGGTAAATTCATTGCTAGCTGACTGGTAACTTCATGCTTTTTGCCTGGGTAAATTCATTGCTAGCTGACTGGTAACTTCATGCTTTTTGCCTGGGTAAATTCATTGCTAGCTGACTGGTAACTTTTATTTTTCCCCTGGTATTTTTTATTGTATCTGACTGCTATCTTATATGTTTACTTGCATGTAACTTGCATATTAATGGCATGTGCTTGTTTTTATTTTTTTGGGTTTCTTGTTTCATGGGGGCACTAGTTTATTGTGCAGATCTTTAACCGAGGGAATGTTATCCTTACATCGACCTCACACGGAGCGGCAGATTTGGCAACGATTATGGCAAAGTCTCGAAATAACTTATATGGTTTTATGAAGTATATGAAGATTTGAAGATCAGTATGGGGAGGGGAATTTTTGGGGTTGTGGCTGGGGCTTTATTGTTGTATGGTTTCAGAATGTTTAAGTAACGTTTAGTCAATGCTTTTGCAAGACGACATTTCCTATTACTATGTATAACACTTAATGGATCATCCCGTATCTATCATTATGTCTTTTGTTGTAATAACGTGTGTCCCTTTCTTTTTCTTTTATTCTTTTTGATTTATGTTCGTTTGCGCAATGTTTGTTGTATATTTCAGTTATGAGTTGTATCTGCTTTTTTGGTTTGTGCACATTTTTTTTGGTGATTAACATGTGGTATTTTTTGAATTCCACGTGGGGCCCGCCTTTTTTCCTTCTATTTTCATTCCCTTTTCTTTTTTCCCTTTTCTCCCTTCTTTTTTGTAGCTCAAACTGAAACAGTAGCTCGTGATAAAGTTAAATCGTGTGCGAATGATGGATCTGGGGTAATTTCACTTGATGATTTGTTGGATGAGAAGATGGCAGTTCAAAAGTCTTGCAGTTCAAGTAAAACAGTTCCTGTGGGTAAATACATTGGGTCTGAAGGTAATAAGGTCATTACTGCTTTTTTTTGTACACATGTGTAGCATGATTAACCCTTCACCTTCATTTTTATGTAGATGTCCAAGTTTATTGCACTCCAGCAATGGCTGCTCCACCTTGCATTATTGATGTTCCTAGCATTACTCCAAAGTCCAGGATTCGCATGGAGAGAGTTGTTCAACCCTCCCAGTACCTACTGCCTCCTTATGTAACTATCAGAAGCACTGCTCATCAAGACGCCTTGTATCGGAAGCTTATTATACACACCAGATCTTCCAAAGTGTCAAGGCTTAAAGAGTATGTAAATATAATGCTTTTTCTGGTGTGGTAATTTCACTTTATTCCTCTGTTGTTGGTAGCTATAATTGTTGTGCAGCTACATTGCTTTCTTATTGGTAACAAAATCGTTCGTACTTTTGTCTCTTATATGTATTTTGTTTTGTTCTTCATGCCTTTTTACTGCTTTTGATAGTTATCTCAATTTATGTTTTTCTGACATTTTATTTTTTCTCTGTTTGCAGCACTATAATTTTGGAAATTGGTCCTATGTGGGTGTCAGCGAGTGAGCTTGCTGATAGCATGAAACCTAATGGTGAGCTATCAAACACTGTTGTTGAAATCGGAGTACATGTCCTACAGCAATCTTGTGCCGACAGCAACAAGGTCATATTCCCCTGGATTGTGTCATGCTATCTGCTTGATCACAATTTTCAATCAAACGTTTTAAAGAAGCACTTCCGGAAAGATGACAAGTACAAGCTTAGCCACAAAAACTTGGTACGTTCTTGTTCGTTCATTTTTTTGGATTTTCCACACCAACTTTTGGGTGTGCTTCGTTTTGCATTTATTTTTTGTGGCTTATACTTGATCAATCATTTTTTCCCCTGCTAGCTTTGTTTCCCTGTACTTCAGAAGCTTGGAACATCTGCTAAGGCAAGGTCACATTGGTATATGCTGTCGTTGAATCTGGCTGCAAAAAGGTTTGAGATCCTTGATTCCGTTCGTGGTCCAGATGATGATGGAATGATCGATCATGCTACCAGGCTGATGGATGCGATCAAAAGAATGTTCCTTGTTAATTACAAAGATTCTAGGAAACAGATTCAAGATTATGAGTTGGTGTACATTCCTGCACCAAAGCAAGATAATGAGTAAGTTTTTTATTCATCTGTCATCTAATAATTTTCTCACATCTCCTGTTTTTTTATGTGGCATTATCATAACCACTAGTTAATTTTTCATCGCTTTTTTTGTCTTTTTTCCTACAGATTTGATTGTGGGTTCTTCACTCTTAAGTTCCTTGAATTGTGGGATGGACGTGTTTCGCCTGCCATATCATTTGATCAGATCCCAGAATTAAGGAAGGTGCTGGCAGTAAGGTGGCTGGAGCATCGAGAAAATAAGCTTACAGAATGGAGGAATCTTCTTGACAAATATGTGTTTTGAGGTATTGCATACTTACCCCTTTTTGTTTTTCACTGTTTTTGTTGGGGATGGTGTAACTTTACTTATAATCTCATGATCACTTTACTTACATGTACATGGTAACTTCATTCAGAAAATCATGTGAAAAACCACATGGTATTTTTTTTGCTGATAACTTTTAGTTTGAACCAGATGGTAAATTCAGTATAAAATGTCTGGTAACTTTTACTTTATTATTCATTACATTTTTAGTCTGATATTTTTTAGCATAACGACCTGGTAAATTTAGTTAGATCCACCTGGTAACTTATTTGTCAGGAGATGGTAACTTCACTGTAAGGATGAAATACATGTCTGCATAACAAACTAGATAGAACCATGCCTACTGTTTTTTCACTGTTTTTGTTTGGAATGGTGTAACTTTACTTATAATCTCATGATCACTTTACTTACATCTACATGGTAACTTCATTTTTTAAAAATCATGTGAAAAACCACATGGCAATTTTGGCTGATAAGTTTAGTCTGAACCAGATGGTAAATTCAGTATAAGATGTCTGGTAACTTTACTTATTAGCCATTACAATTTTTTCCATCACGAGTGCCTGTTATTTTTAGCAAAACCACATGGTAATTTTAGTTAGAACAACCCGGTAAATTCAGTATAAGCTGCCTGGTAACTTTACCTATCAGCCAGGACATTTTTTAATTCTGAGTCTGTCTGATATTTTTTAGCAAAACCACATGGTAAAGTTAGTTTTAACAACGTGGTAATTTAATTGTTAGTAGATGGTAACTTCACTATAAGGGGGAAATACATGTCTGCATAATAAACTAGATAGAACCATGTCCACATCATATAGTCTTAACATAAATATTCTTAGGCTATACATTAGCCGATATTACAAAAATTTGAGCATCTTGTTTTCTTCTGGGAATGGGAAGCATCTTTTCTGGCCCCTACAGTAGCATATTTTTCCTGCTAGCAAGATATATGCGTGGAGTTCTTCATACGCTGTTCATTGCTTGTAGCCCCAACTTTTTTAGTCTGTCCGGGCATCTGCGAAGGTCGTGGTGTACACTCTTGCAGCCGCTGCACTTTCTTGGTTTTTTTGGTGCAATATCTAGCGGATTTTGGTTTGCTGTCTCACATGGCCTTCCTTTGGTTTTAGACCTGGGTGGGTTTCCTATTTTCTTGCCGGTCGACAAGTTAGTTGCGGAAGCGCTTGTTGCTGGAACCTCCGCTGTATTGTTGGCTGAATGATGGGCAGTTGCCTTTTGTGCGCTTGATGCAGACACATCCGCCGCGGTGTTGCCTGCATGTTGGGCAGGTGCGTTTGGTGCGGTATATGACGGCATAGTCGAGGCTTCAGCTGCTGCATCTTTTGCCTTCTTCTCCTCTCTTTTCAGCCACATTCTAATGTCTTCTTTCATGTTCCGCATGTGTGTCTTAACTATGCGTATTGTATCGTTAGCCTTGCACGCCACCTTTGCAACCTTTCTGAAGTCGTCCCTCATCGACGCCATTGCCATCATGCTTCGGTCATCTGCTGACATCCCATGGCGTGGAGCGGACTTCTGTGCATCAGTGTCCGGGTCACCTAGGGCAGCTTCAGCATCCCAACCCCACCGTTTTAGGATGTACTTGTCTGGTATTTGACGCACGTTTAGGAATGTCATCACCTTTAGCACGTGGCAGCATAGTATGCCGTCACGCTCAAACTTACAGCAGTTGCACGAGAAATCGCCCGCCTCAAGGTTAGCAATCACCGAGTAGTTTCGGTAGCCATAGTGCGGAACAGGAGCATCTACTATGCTTAGGTCATACAGGTACCCTCCTATGTACTGGCAGTAGTATGACATAGTCTCACGGAATTCTGATTGGAACCGGTTGAAAATGCCCCTTGTGTATGCTTTAGCCATTTGTATCTCTATAGGGTTGCGAGGAGACCACAGATCTGGTTCTGTCAGAGCTGTGTCTGCCTCCGCTTTCCTCTCTTTATTCAGTATAGTATCCTGCAGCACCTCGTACTGCTGTAGGAAATCTAGAATAGAGTTCTTTGGGCTCACATATCTTTTCAGTAATGCGTTGAATCCCTCGCTTCTTGCTGTGGTCTGACAGAAGGGAAAGAAGGCGTGCATAAAGTATGCTGGAACCCAGCATTCCCTATGTTTCCAGATTTCATATAGATCTGTGTTCCCACGTTCATTATGTGCTTCAAGCATTGCGTCCCAGTTATCTGTAAACTCCTGCGGTGTCAAGCTGGTGTTTATACATGCTTTAATTGCTTCATGCAGTTCAGGGTGTGCGGCCATGTATGACCCATGCTTTTCTGTTAAATTCTGCACCACATGCCACCTGCAGTTTCTGTGTATTGCCTGCTTGAAAACGGAGAGAATAGATGCACGCATAGCAAAGTCTTGATCTGTGATTATGCATCTTGGTGCCAAGCCACCCATTGCTTCTAGGAAGGTTTGCATTAACCACACATAGCTGTCAGTGAGCTCATTGCGCAAGAATCCACAGCCAAATTGCACGGATTGCCCATGGTTATTGATACCGATGAACGGTGCACATGGCATCTTGTAGATATTTGTGAGGTAGGTTGCATCAAATGAGATGAAGTCCGCGTAGTGTTTGTATGATCGACGTGATTCACCGTCTACCCAGTACATTCTCTCAACGCAGTCATCTTCATCCAGTTTGACTTTATAGAAGAAATCCTTATCTTCCTTCTCCATCTTCTTGAAGTATGCCAAACATTCCTCCATGTCATTGACCCTGTTCTTATGTCGGAATTTGGCTCTCAGGTTTGCCAAATCTTTGTCCGTGTACGGCACATCTCCGCGTTTCCCGTAAAATCTGGACATTAGATGCATCTGCCGGAAAGTTGGTATGTTGCATTCGTGCAGCATCTTCAGGAAGTGTTTTTCGTCTGCAGGGATGTTGCGATGTGCACGTAGGAACTTAGTCAGAGATGGCTTTTTGATCAGCTGGTGGTTGTGTTCATCGGAGGATTGTACAACATGGTACCAGCCATTTAGCTTCTTGATGTACATGTGCGCCTGGCATCCAGTTCTGGGGATTGTACTCCTTTTTCTTTTCTTCACAACTGACTTTGGGTTCTGCGTGTCTTCTTTCGGAACTTGAGTTTTGCCACCTTTGGTGCAAACAAAGAACACCTTCAGATACTCTTTATTAGCATCCTTCCTTGACCAAGCAATCCGAATACTGAAACCTTTCCTCAGTGAGTACTCCAAGTAGTGATCCTTGGCAGCTTCATAAGTGTCGAAACGCATATGCAATGTTGGGGCTTGTGGTGTCGAGTTTACATCAGCTGTAGCATCATCCCGCCCTTGCTGTCCTGACTCATCAGTGCCCAACGATTGTTCTTCAATTGTTTCTCCAGTCTTTGTTGTTTGCTTGCCACTTCCCGACTTGGTTTCCATGCCATCAGCCCCTGACAACATTCCATCTCCACCTGCATCTGTTATGAATCATATATCAGCCTAAATCATTAATAAATTCATGTGTACAAGTTCAGTACTAAGTAGGTGATAACTTTAGTATATTGTAGTTGGTTAATTAAGTACAATGTAGGTGGTAACATTTTCAGTCAACCACTAACCAATGGTCTTAATGTATGGGGTAAATTATAGATTGGTAACTTGTTAACATAAGTGTCGGTGACTTAAGTTATATTATCTTGGTAACATTAGGAAGGGATGGATAATTTCATGTGTATATTGTATGGTGGTATATACCTGCATTTTCCACATCAGCATTGTTGTGTGACAAGCCATCATCAATGTCATCAGTTTCCAAGCTTATATCCATATCCATGGTTGCCCCTGTTCAAAAATCATGTAAAATCTTAAGCATGGTAACAATAGTATATTGTGGCAGGTAGCTATAGCACATAGTGGCAGGTAACTTCATGTACATCTTTAGTGATTCTTCATGTATAAATATTTTCTGCATTATTAACCCTATTATGTTAAAACTATAGCACAAAGTGGTAGGTAACATTAGTGTTTCTTCATTGGTAACTTTACTGATCATGCATGATTAGTCATCTCAACAAACAAGTGTATGTAGCCTTTTTGTCGAAATCATGTTGAAACTAGATACCAGTTTTTTATAATACACAGGCTGGTAACTTTTAGTGCTGCTACATGTATAACTCTATTTATTCTACATCGATACATTTCTGATTTCGCGTCTGCTATGTCACATGCAGGTTTTTCACTCATATGTCAGGAATATGAGGCAGATTAGGATACAATACCATGATAGGGGGGAACTGACATGAACTACATGGATTCATCATAAGGAATAGGAGTTTATAGCAATTTACTACATCAATTGATACCACATATAAGGAGCAATTGTTCCTACTTGATCAGCAGATTGATTTGTTTACTGATTTCTGTGCACCCATCTGTGCCTGTGTACCTAGACTACACTTAGATTACAGATCGTGTATCTAGACTACAGATCATGTCTGTGTATCCCTCCCAACAATCATGTGGGTTTTATCTGGTTCAGTACTAAACTAGGCAGGGAGTGTTGTGTTTGAAGCAGTATACCTGTGTGTTCTCTCCTTGGTAGCCTTTGATTTTGTTGATCTCGCTCTTTTCAGTTTTTCTCTGATGTAGATCTAGCAGTCGCAGCCATGTCTCGAAGAAGAAGAAGAAGATGCAGGGGACTGAAGAGAAAAGTTGCTGCGCTGGGAGCCTGGGATCGGGGGAGAAGAAGAGAGAGAGAGAGAGAGGTGTTGCGCTGGGAGCCTGGGATCGGGGGTAGGTAAGGATTTGTGGCTCGGTTTCTTTCGTGCAGTGCAAGTCCTGCTTTCTGTGTGGTCTGGATGATTAGCCGGCCAGATTAGCGAAGCTGTCGCTATCCTGATTAGCTTCCGGTCAGCTGGAGCGTGCGCACACGGCAGGCTATCGTGACAGCTTTTTTGGTGTGTACACTTTTGCTTCCGGTCAGCTGGACCGCGCGCGCAGCGCGCGCACACGGCAGGCTGTCGCTATCGTGACATATTTGGGTGCGTACAGTTTTGCCAATTAGAAGGCGCCTGCTGAATAGTCGATCCCATAATATAATAGATGTTTTAGCAAAATTCAGACTATTTAGCATTCCATATATACTTGAACTTCATGATTTGGAGTAGTCTCAGAAAAAAGGTTGGTATTGTGATGTCAAGTTGATCATTAAATCTCCATGGTGTTGCTTAATTTTAGCGAATCCCTGGATTTTGAAGCGCTTTGTGTTGCGAAACCTCAAATTCAAAGGCACGCCGGGTGAGGGGGTACTGAATATTGCGAAATCTCCATTGTCGCTTTGTTTGCGACAATGGCACTCTATCAATTGCATGAGTATGACCAGCTGGCATGGGGCGGAGGACTTGTCATTGTCGGCATGGAAATTCAGGTGAAATTCATTCGGCCATTGTCGTCCTTTAGCACATAGGTTTGGTGACCCAAAGCAAAATAAAACAACTTTCAGTCACCCGTCAGCCGAGGCCCTTGCCGTGATAATAGCGCTGGCAAATTAAAAAGAATGGCTCGTCCATTGGTACTGCTCCCTAAGATCCCTTTTAATCTACATCATGGTAAATACAAACAATTAGCATTTCGTTTATATTTGCCCTTAATTATTTGGAGTAAATCTCATAGAAAATGAAGCACTAGCTCTAGGCCCAAACAAGAGTAAATGAAGCCATGCAATTTGCATGCAAAATGGGCTTGCAGGTTGGTAAATGATAAGGCTGGTTATAGAGGGAAGTAAATTAGACTATTAACATGCATATGTTACTAGTCTATATTAGTAGCTTCACCGTGCAAAATAATATAAAGATACTCCATGGGTATAAGAGGGAATTAACTCATAATAGATTTGGAAACCAAGATAATCGGACTAAATATCCTACGGGTGAAGATAAACATCTATGTTTCCATTTTGTAACTAGTACCCCCGGCCCATTTCCACACTTTGATGATCATGTTTCCTATCCTCGTTTTCTTAGCCGATCAAGAACTGGTAACTATGCAACCCTATCATACTGCTATGCTAAAAAATCAAGCTCATGTAACCTCGTTGTACAGTTTTTTCATTGCCAATGCATGCAATCCACTGAACCTAGCATACCAGGAAATCCTCTTGCTTCTCCTAGGGCAAGTAGCCTTGTGGTATCCTCGGCATTAGGTTCTCTTAAATATTTGGCCCAAAAACTTTCACGACAGCGTATGCAAAGTGCTCCATAACCTCTATGCATGTACTCTCTCCCATCCGACATACTCATTTATGGCATCAACGGCTTTCCCATAAGCAAGCATTCTCAAAGCAGCGGTGCATTTCTGCATAGGGAGAAGGATAGTTTTCGGCAGCAATCATACCTCAACTTGAAATAATCACCATACTTTCTGACTTCCTCTTGTATGTGCTAAAATAGTCTTGAGCTCATCCGGAACCGACGTCGAAAAAACCTCATGAAACACCGGCTTCGTACGCTTGAAGTAATCATCATAGAGATCTCGTGCGCCTTTAAGCCTGTCACGGCCACGGTGATCCGCCCCTTAATTGACCCCTTGAAGTTAAGAACATGCTCCTCCTTCTTCTCCATTTCTTCTTGCACGCTCATCATCGACATGACGTCCTCTTCGTCTCCGTCGTCAAGCTTGTCTTCATCACTAGACCCATCGACGAACTCCTTAAAAATAAACTCATCGACGGCCGAGTAATCATACACTCCTCATCAGACGAAGAATTCATGCCTACATACATGAACACTTAATCAAAAATCCGGCTCCGGCGTTTCAACAAACACTTTGAGAGCGAGGTGGATGTCGGCCGATGCAAAACATACCCAAAATCAAGCGTCAACGGTGAATTCGTCCGCCAACGGGCTCCGGCAACCGAAGAGGACTTGGCCGTGGACTCTCTGACTTCGGGGGCGGTGGCGAAGTCGAAGGGGCCGGCAACAGAGCACAGTGGTGCGGGCAAGCTGACGGAGCGAAGGTGGAAGAGGAAGAAGCAAGGGTTTCCGTCCGATTTGAGGGGAAAATTGGGTAGGCCCGCCTTGACAGATCCGACGTGGCGGACGCGTCCGGGCGGCCCAAACCCGCCCTACATATGGGCTGCCTTTGGGTGTGCCAGACCGCCCGGACGTTTGGGCTGAACATAGGGGGGTCCGTTGGGTGGTGGTTTTTGGCCCAAAGGCCGTCCGGTCTGTCCGCCCGGATGTTGGCGACTTTGGGGACTACGGTTGGAGATGCTCTTATACTCCCTCCGTTCACAAAAGGATGTCTCAACCAACTCTAATTTAAATGTATCTAGACATAATTTAGTATAGATACATCTAAATTTAAAGTTGGTGGGACATCTTTTGTGAATGGAGGGAGTAGAAGTTAACGGAGTAATGAAATTGGAATCGAGTTGCAACTTGACGTGCTCTTACCACATAGTTTCATTGGACACATCGAGTGCTATGCTATCGTCGCGATTCTCTAACAGTGAACTGGTAAACAGTATTTAAATAGCACATGTATTTTTCTTTGTGCCATCTGAAACAACTTCCTACAAAATTATTCCCCTTTCACCTCGATAGTTGGCTATAATAAATCTAGTCGATATTGAGTAGGAACAAGAACTCGTCCGTTAAACACGCCGGCTCACCCTCACTGGGAGCCCACCGATGATGGATGCGGTGAGCCCCGGCGCAAACTTGGCGCGCAGCCACTGAGCCCATTATCTCCGACCACCTCCACGTCGAACGCTCTCACCACTGCCACGCTGACCGCCTTCATCTCGGTGATAGCGAGCTCCTTGCCGAGGCAGACGCGAAGGCCAGCTTGGAACACCGGGAACTTGAACAGGCTCACAGGCACGAACGATCGGCCGGGACCGTAAGCCATCGCTCCGGGCGGAAGTCTCGCAGTCGTCGCCCCAGATGGAGGCATGCGGCCCATGGCGTAGGGGTGGTACATCACGCGCGAGCCACCCTCCACGTAGGAACCGTCCGGCAGCACGGCGGCGGCGGCGCAGAACTTGGAGTCGATCTGCACCGGCGGGAACAGCCGCAAGTTCTCGTGGATCACAGCGTGGGTGTAGTGCAAGCCCTTCAGTGCTCGTAGGTGACGGGTTTCGGCTGCCCATCTCCACGCGCATGCGGCCACCACGGCCGGGTTCTTGGACAGGAACATGAAGACGCGGTGAGCCCGGAGGATATCGTGTCCCTCCCCGCGAGGAGGAAGCTGACGACGATGTCGCGGAGAAACTTGTCGTCGTCCACCTCTCTGGCCGAGGCTATGAACCGGGACAGGAGTCGTGCCTTCTGGCGGCGACGCCCAGCTGCTTGCGGCGTTCCCGGATCATCGCCGCCGCGAGTTCGTCAACGACCTTGATGGCGTTCTTAAGCTCTCTTTCTGTTCCAATGTTGAGCATCCGCTTCATCCTCCATATCAGCGGCGACACCTCCGTGGCACGAACCGCGGACAGTCGCGTCGCGGTGTCGAAGGCCACGGCTGCCTCGGACACTGGCATGCTCTGTTCGAGGCAGCCCGGTCCAGCCCGAACGAGATCTTGCAGATGGTATCGAACGCGAAGCGACGGAACACGTCCTGTAAGTCGATCACCTGGCCGCCGTCCGCGGCGCCGGCCAGGATCGGCATGAGCCTGGTCTCCACCTCCTGGCGACGATCTTGTAGGCGTAGGAGCGCACGGCGACGCTGCCGAGCTCTAAGCTAGCCATCTTGCGCTGGTGCATCCATGCGTCGCCGTCGACGTTGAAGATGCCGCCGCCGAGGAGGTCACCGAGGAGCACGGCGAAGGCTTGCCCTTGGGGAAGTTGTCGAAGCCGATCTTTAGCATGTGCTCGACGTTATCAGGGTTGGCGGTGACGGCGCAGCCGAGGACGTGGACGTGGATTGTTTGCGTCGGCGACTCGCGGAGGAGGTGCGCGTACCAGTCACACAGGTGGTGAACTCCCGTGCCCACGACCCAGTCATGTAGCAGCGGCACACATGGCAGCCGCACCATGGCCACCACCGACGATCTGGAGCACCACGGCCAGTGCCACCAAGAAGAAGGAGAGGACGAAGTACACGGTGCCGGCACACCGTGCTCCCATGACAGATCCATGGATCTTTCTGCTGTCTAGCGACGAAATGGAGTGTAAAGGAAAGAGGAGAAATTAGGACGAGTGTTTATGAGTGATGAAGAGCTTTCCCGATCGAGGCATGTCTATATAGGACGTGCAGAAATGCATGCGAAACTCGTGGATTCAACAGCATTTGTCACTATCCTTCGAACCGTTTCAAGTATACATAATTACAGATCATCTGCGCAACACTGAGTATGGCGCATGACAGCTGTTTTATTTCTTGCCAAGAATGACAGCTGGATTCTTATGTGCTCAATTTCAGATTTGTAGGATTTTTGTACCTTATTTCCGCTCCTTCTTTTTTTTTTGTTATGATGATACAAGTAAGTTACACATGCCATAAGCTGCACATTCATTATTTGATTTTTACGGTGAATTGAATATTTGCATTCACTTCAATCGAAAATTATATATTCCCTTGTATTAAAACTAACTATAGAGGAAAATACATTATTCAAATACACTAAATAATGAGGCTCGGTCGATTAGAAAATCATCGTTTCTCAGTATTGACATCCCTCTCTGATAAATATATTCTCAACTTATTGTACTTACATGAATTGTGAGGTTCAAATATGACAATTCTTAGCGGCTGACTAGATATAAAGTATTGTCCCAAAACCTGATGTAATAGTAAAATTTAAGTTTACGTGATAGTTTAAGACATGATATTCTTCCATATGGTTTCTAATCGCCTACACTAATGAGTTTCACATGTTGAAACTTAATTTTTAATGCTTTACAACCTACTTCTACTTTATGCTTCA